>JAPYYD010004362.1:0-13180 GCA_028551405.1 Uromys caudimaculatus | reverse complement strand
AATAACCCCATCAAAAAATGGGGAACAGAGCTAAACAGAGAATTCTCAACTGAGGAAATTCGCAGGGCTGAGAAGCACCTAAAGAAATGCTCAACATCCCTAGTCATCAGGGAAATGCAAATCAAAACAAGTCTGAGATTCCACCTCACACCAGTCAGAATGGCCAAGATCAAAAACTCAGGTGACAGCAGATGCTGGCTAGGATGTGGAGAAAGAGGAACAATCCTCCATTGTTGGTGGGATTTCAAGCTGGTACAACCACTCTGGAAATCAGTTTGACAGACCGTCAGAAAATTGGATATATTACTACCTGAGGACCCAGCTATACCACTCCTGGGCATATACCCAGAAAATGTTCCAACATGTAATAAAGACACATGCTCCACTATGTTCATAGCAGCCATATTTATAATAGCCAGAAGCTGGAAACAACCCAGATGTCCCTCATCAGAGGAATGGATACAGAAAATGTGGTACATTTACACAATGGAGCACTACTCAGCTATTAAAAACAATGACTTCATGAAATTCACAGGCAAATGGATGGAACTTGAAAATATCATCCTGAGCAAGGAACTCAGTCACAAAAGAAGGAACATGGTATGTACTCACTGATAAGTGGATATTAGCCGAAACATTCGGAACACCTAAATTTCACTTTACAATAGCTGCTGGACTGCGAGTGAGGTCCCAGATGGAGGAGTTGGAGAAGGGACTGAAGGAGCTGAGGGAGTCTGCAGCCCCATGGAGGTAGCAACAGTGTCAACTGGCCTGACACCCCCCCCCTCCAGTCCTAATGGAGGCTGGACCATCAACCAAAGAATACACATGGAGGGACCCATGGTTCAGACCACATATGTGGCAGAGGAGGGCCTCACTGGCCATCAGGGGGAAGAGAGACCCCAGTAAAGGGGAATGTCAAGGTGGGAATATGGGAGTGGGCAAGCGGGTGGGTGGGAGGTGGAATTCCCTCATAGAAGTGGGGGAAGTGGAGGGGATAGGTGATTTCCAAAGAGGAGACCTAGAAAGGGGGAAACATTGGAAATGTAAATAAAGTATCAAAAAAGAAAAAGAAATAAAAACAAAGAAAAAAATAAACATTTGAAGCAAAGAAATACAGAAACTATAAGGACCCATTACAGAAGAAGGGACATTATTTAGGACTCTTCTCTTCTGCTTTCTGTTATAATTTCATGATATTTTATTGCTGATTAACCCCATCTACACCAGTCCCAAATGCTGTGCGTATTATATAAAACTACTCTGTCTATCCAAATGACAGCTACAATGGAATGAGAAATGTCAGTAAGAGAACTAAGCTTTAGGAATTAAACAGAAGTTTGAGTAAAAAATTAGACACTGTATATGTAGATTATTAGATTATAACAGAATTTCTTTTATCCCTGCTATCTCTTATACTTTAAGCTAAATAAAGTTATTTTTTTTATTTGTCTATAAAAAAAATAGATTTTATCTGATTCAAAGAATAAGCCCTTCAGAGAAACCAATCGTCATTAATCCAGTGATATAATATACTGTTAAAAATATGCTATAATCGTTCTCCCCACCCAATACCCGATCTTGTTCACCTCTCCACCCCCACATCCCCATTCCCTCCCATGTCCCTCCTTCCTCCCTTGGGGTTGGTTTCTTCTCCCTCTCAAGTGGGACTGAGGCATCTTCACTTGGCCCCTTCAGCTTGTTGATCTTTGTGAGTTCTGTGGGCGGTATCTTGGGTAATCTGTACTTTTTTTTTTTTGGTTAACATCAACTTATTAGTGAGTACATACCATGAGTGTCCTTTTGTGTCTGAGTTACCTCACTCAGGATGATATTATCTAGTACCATCCATTTGCCTGTAAAACTCAGGATGTCTTCATTCTTAATAGCTGAGTAGTATTCCATTGTGTAAATGAACCACATTTTCTGTATCCATTCTTCTGTTGTGGGACATCTGGGTTGTTTCTATCTTCTGGCTATCACAAGGCCACTATGAACATAGTGGCTGGGGCAACTTTTAGGCATATTCACAAGAGTGCTTTGCAGGGTATTCAGGTAGATTTATTTCCAGTTTTCTGAAGTATCTCCAGATTGATTTCCAGAGTGGTTGTATGAGTTTGCAATCCCACCAACAATGGAAGAGTGTTCCTCTTTCTCCAAATCCTCCCCAACATGTGCTGTTGCCTGAGGTTTTGATCTCAGCCATTCTGATTGGTGTAAGGTGGAATCTCAGGGTTGTTTTGATTTGCATTTCTCTGATCACTAAGGACTTTGAACATTTCTTTAGGTGTTTCTCAGCCATTTGAGATTCCTCTGTTGTCAATTCTTGGTTTAACTCCATCTTTTGAATGGGTTGTTTAGTTTTTTGGTGGTTAACTTCTTGAGTTCTTTATATATTTTGAATATTAGCACTCTCTCAGATGTAGGGTTAGTGAAGATTTTTTTCCCAATCTGTAGGTTGCCAATTTGTCTTATTGACTATGTCTTTTGCCTTATAGAAACTTTCCAGTTTCATGAGGTTACATTTATCAATTCTTGCTCTTAGAGCTTGAGCCATTGGAGTATTATCTAGGAAATTCCCCCTGTGCCAGTGAGTTCAAGGCTCTCTCCCACTTTCTCTTCTCTTAGATTCAGTGTATTAAGTTTTATGTTGAGGTTCTTGATCCACTTGGACTTGAGCTTTGTGCAAGGTCACAAACATGGGTCTATTTTCATTCTTCTACATATCAACAACCAGTTAAACCAATACCATTTGTTGAAGATACTTTGGGTGGGGGAACAGGACTGAAATCCCTAAGGGTCAGCAGAAAAAAGGGAAACATGCAACCTTGGGAGATAAGAGGTTGGGGGGACCCTCCAGAATGTACCAGAGACCTGGGAGGTGAGAGACTCTCAGGACTCAAAGAGAGGGACCATAGATGAAATGCCTTACATTGGGGAGAGGGAACTTGTAGAGTCCACCTCCAGCAGAAAGACAGGGCATCAGATGAGGGACGTTGCCATCCCACAGTCAAAACTCTGTCCCATAGGTATTCCTGTCTGAAAGAACTGCAGGGATGGAAATAGAGAGGAGCCTGTGGAAAAGAAGGTCCAGAGACAGGTCCAAGTGGGATCCAGCTCAAGGGGAGGCCCCAAGACCTGACACTATTGTAGTCTATGGAGCACTCACCTATCATGAGTGCCTTCGGAAAGACCCAATAAGTAGCTGAAAGAGTCAGATGTAGATATTTGCACCCAACCAATGGACAGAAGCTGTTGACACCTATGGTTGAATTAGAGGAAAGCTGGAAGAGGCTGTAGAGGGGAGGAGGCTCTGTGGGAGGACCAGCAGTCTCAATTAAACTGGACCTGGGAGGTCTCTCAGACACTGGAACACCTACCTGGAAGCATACAACAGCTGATATGTGGCCTCCTCATAGGTAGCTGAAAACTGCTGCGTCTGGGTTTAGTCAGAGGATGAACTTAACCCTCAAGAGACTGGAGGCCCCAGGAAGTTTAGAGGTCTGGTGGGATGGGGTGGGGTGGTGGGTGGAGACATTCTCGTGGAGACAGGGAGGTAGGGAGGAGGTATGGGAAGGTGGACCAGGAGGGGAATGAAATCTGGAGTTAGAAAGAAAGAAAGAAAGAAAGAAAGAAAGAAAGAAAGAAAGGAAGGAAGGAAGGAAGGAAGGAAGGAAGGAAGGAAGGAAGGAAGGAAGGAAAGAAAGAAAGAAAGAAAGAAAGAAAGAAAGAAAGAAAGAAAGAAAGAAAGAAAAAAAAGAGAAAATGTATCTGACCTTCAGCTATGTCTCACATGGGACCAGCCTTAGGGAGATTAAACTTAAGAAAAAAGATAAGAGTTTACTGTACAATCCTCAAGATACTTGAGGCCCCAGGGAAGGGGGGCAGCCTACTGGGGGGAAGTACTCTCTCAAATGCAAGGGTGAGGTGGAGTAGTTTGAGGAATTGTGAGGTGGGAGACTTGAAGAAGGCAACAGGTGGAGTGTAAATAAAAAATTTTATCAGTAAAAAAATAATGGCACAAGCTTTCTATTGAAACTTTTGGACAAATTTCCTTTCTCTTCTTCCTTAATCTACATAACATTTAACAATACGGTAAGTAATAAAGTACCAATGAGTTTAGTGGAACTTGCATGTTAATTTTAATATTGCATGAACTATAAGAGCAGTATACAGTAGTTTACATTTTATTAGTGGCATTGATTCAAAGGAATTTTACTCGTCACAGTACAAATTATTGAGAACCATTTGTGTTCATTCTCTGGCAGTGATTTACTCTAAATCCTGTTTCTATATAATCCTCTAGTCTCTTCTTATTTGAAATATGTTTATCCTACATAAAACACATGTATCTCTAAAATCATAAATTTATCATTATATAGCAATATAAACAGCATAACTCATCTGGAAGCAGAGTTTGCACAGAACACTAGAAAATGAAAGATATCAAACCATCATGTCATTATAAATAGGAGAAGACTGTCCAATTATATGTATATTCTGTTGTGCTATAGAAATATTTCTAGAGTACTACATAGAGTACATCTTACCAATACCAAGTGTGTTCTGTTCTTGGACTCACTCATTCTATCTATAAAATAGTTACTAGGATAAGTCTGTATCTCTGAATACTCAAAGCATCGAAATATTAAAAGAAGACTGTTGGGAAATATTTCAGGCCATATATTTCCAAACATTGGAAACAAATCTGTATCTAGGGTTCATAGATATGGAGGAAAAGGCATACTAATTTACTTAAGGTGCCTAAGAACTCTGATGCACCTGTCCTTTCCATATTTGTGTGTTTGATACATCTTAGATTTAAATGCCACAGGTAGCCCAACTAGAGATTTCCTCCCAAATACAGTTTACACCCAACTGAAAGTCTTTATTCCTGCTGGCTTGGGCCACTATTAGGTATACTGGGACCTAGTCATGGCCCTGAATATCCAGAACATAAGGGTTTTAAAGGCAGAAACCAAATTCTTCCATCTTGCTTGGCAGCTACAGAAGTAAGCAATTTGAAGAAAACAATTTTACAGAAACAGGCAATTTAACAGAAACTAAGATAAGTTATCTAGAACATCCAGACCTTTGGTTCCTAGAATAGAGTTAGATAATTTCCATGGGTTTTTTTCCATCAAGGAGATCAAATTGTAGTTAAAGCTGGAATAGCCTCAGCAAGAATACAATTGCACTGTTTTGCCTAGTCACAAGGATTCTTTTATACATTGAAATCAGTTTTTTTAAGCATCAGAAAATATAAGAGTGATGAGATGATTCTGTAACTCAGGTGTGAGTCCTATAGCCATGACCTAATAAAAAGCGATGTCAATGTGACCAGCTGAGGGAGGGCATTTGGGACAGTGTGGCAATGTGTATCATGTGATACTCAGTGGCAATTTTTGTTGTTGTTTTTTCAGGCACAAGTCTTAATGTATGTCAGAAAGTGCTTCTGTTCGTTTTCTGCAAGCACTTGACTAAGGAAACTATTTTGTATAGGAGAAGGCCGCTACTTATTTTAGAAACTAAAAATTGAAAAGAACGCAGAGGTTTAAAAGGTAAGTATATATTCAAAGCTGACAAAATCGTGAACACTGTGTTGTCAATACATTTTAAAGAATGTGTTCTAGTTTCATTTACATTGTAATGATAAAACATCTTGACAAAACAACTTGGGGAAGACAAGGTTTATTTGGCTTGCAACTCTAGATTCTGACCCATTGTTATGATTGTATCAGAAGCATGGAATTATTAACTTTGCTTTTGTCTTTGCCATTATGTAGCTTTAACCAACCATATTATTCAGGACCTCCTGCCATGATGGGCTGGTTCTTTCTACATAAATTAACAATGAAGATAACCTTCCACAGACATTCCCACATACCAACTTGATCTAGATAATTCTCTTCCCACATGATTTTAAGTTTTGATGAGTTCATAGTTTAACTTATATAGAGATTATATATGTGTGTGTGTGCGTGTGTGTGTGTGTGTGTGTAAGAAAATACAATATTTTATTTCATTGTTTAAAAAATTAAAATATGTCCTAGGTCTGTTCATGTTGATGTACATGTGTGTATGGAGGGGTGCCTGTATGTATCACTAGAATATACTACTTTAGTAATATTTCTATAGCACAACATAATATCCAAGTAATTATGTCAACTCATTTCTGTTTATAATGATGATTGTTTAATGATATCTACAAAGAGGTTGAGAATGTCACAACCTCTACCTGTTACTAATTTTATTTTATTGGATATGTATCCAGAAAATTTACTGCTTGGTAGTAGGATAGTGGTAGTTTAAATTGGGGGTTAATTTCCATAGTGTTCTCAGTATAATTGTGCTGACTTAACATCACGACTGACAGTGAAATGGGTTTTCTTTCTCCCATTTAGTCACCGACACTTAAATATGCTTTATCTTTTTTAATAAAGTTGTCCCAAAAGATGTATGGTGGTGTTTCATCATGATTTTGAGTTACATATCCATAATGACCAGTGGTTAGAGTTACCCAAAGATATTTTATATTATTTGTGGTTATTGTGAAGGGAGTTGTTTTCCTAATTTCTTTCTCAGTCTGTTTATCATTTGTATAAAGGAAGGCTACTGATTTATTTGAGTTAATTTTTTTATCTATCCACTTTGCTGAAGTTGTTTATCAGCTGGAGAAGTTCTCTGGTAAAATTTTTGGGATCACTTAGATATTATCTGCAAATAGTGATATCTTTATTTCTTCTTTGCCAATGTGTATCCCCTTGATCTCTTTTTGTTTTCTTATTGTTCTACCTAGCACTTCAAGTATTATGAACAGGGAGAAATTTACTAAACAGAACTCCAATGGCTCACACTCTAAGATCAAGAGGGCTAATACGCAAAATCTATATAAAAACAAACCAAAAAAAAAAACCTCAAGAAGCTAACCACCAAAATAACCAAACAACCCAATCAAAAAATGAAATATAGAACTAAACTGAGAATTCACTATGGGAATCTTGAATGTCTGAGAAGCACCTAAAAATAATGATCAAAGTCCTTAGTGATCAGAGAAATGCAAATAAAAACAACCCTAAGAATCCACATTATATCAATCAGAATGACTACGATCAAAACCTCAGGTGACAACACATGTTGGCAAGGATGTGGAGAAAGAGGAACACTCTTCCATTGCTGGTGGGATTACAAACTGGTACAACCACTATGGAAATCTATCTGGAGTTTCCTCAGAAAATTGGAAATACCACTCTTGGGAATATACCCAAAAGATGTCCCACCACGCTACAGGGGTACATGTTCCACTGTGTTCATAGCAGCCTTGTTTGTGATAGCCAGAAGCTGGAAACAACCCAGATGTCTGTCTTAGTCAGGGTTTCTATTCCTGCACAAACATCATGATCAAGAAGCAAGTTGGGGAGGAAAGGGTTTATTAAACTTACACTTCCATGCTGCTGTTCATCACTAAAGAAAGTCAGGACCGGAACTCAAGCAGGTCAGGAAGCAAGAGCTGATGCAGAGGCCATGGAGGGATGTAACTTACTGGCTTGCTTGCGTCTCCTGGCCTGCTCAGCTGGCTTTCTTATAGATCCCAAGACTACCAGTCCACAGATGATACCACCCACAAGGGGCCCTCCCACCTTGATCACTAATTGAGAAAATGCCTTACAGCTGGATCTCATGGAGGCATTTCTCAACTGAAACTCCTTTCTCTGCGATAACTCCAGCTTGTGTCAAGTTAACATACAATACCAGCCAGTACAACCAGTGAGTTGGTGCATTTTTTCATATACCTAGTGTTTGCTTTCATGCTGTCTTTACGGAAATATTATTACAATTTTTTCAATTAGAACTGTATATGTTTTGCTATTCATTTAACTGCATTTCTTATATATTTTGGACACTAATATCATCTCTAATCTTTTAGGTTATTCTTTTACTTTGCATTTTAATTTGATACCATCACTTATTTTATTATTATACTTTGCCAAAAATCTTGATGATATATGAAGAAAGTCATTGTTGGTATCAACATCAAAGGGAAAGAATGTCTTCTGCTTTTGCTAAATACTTTCATGGGTCTTGTTAAGTTTTAGTTATTATTCCATTAAGAGTTGATTTTCATGTATGATATGAAGGAAAGTTCCAGTAATTCTTCTATGTATTTCATTTCTTCTGACTCATTTACTGAAAAAAAAAAAAAAGTCACCTCTCCCCAGTTAGTGGGGAAAGCACTTGCAGAAAAATGACAGGCTGTCTACAATTGACTTTCTTCTGGTCTCTGTTTACTCTGTTACAGGGTTCTATGCTCCATAGTTACTATAGTGAATTTTTAAGGTACATCTTGAAAAAAAAAGTTACTCAGTGTAGGGAAAATCTAGACTTGAACTATCTCTCCTAATAAGCTCTAATTCTGATTTGGATCACAACAAATACTGAATTACTCCTGGACTACATGCTTTCACATACATTATAGTAACTGGTTTCATATACATGCTTTATACATTTAAAAATAGAGTTTAAAATGCTTATGTTGCTATCACATGGTTAAAAATTAACTAGAATTTGAAAACATATCCCTAGTTCAAGATGTTTTTTAAAATCTGTGTACTTCTATCACTGAACCCCAGTGGTAGGTTTTGTTTTTTGTTTTGTTTTGGGGTGTTTTGTGTATTTGTTTTATTGCTGTTTGCTTGCTTTGTTTTTCTCCTAGCCTGCTTAGAAGCCCAGGCAGATGGTAAATCACTTATGCACAGTCACTATATCCACATCAGATAAAATAGGATTTGGTCAAGCAGGTGGGTGGGGCTTGCACTCCTACCTAAGGTAGTTTTCCTTCTTGTAAGAGATTCCTTGAGAAAGTCGCTCACAGATGAGTTACATTTGAATCCAGGTTTACACTTGTATTAAAATATGTTTGCTCCTCAGGTATCCTGTATTTTACAGTCTTTTCAAATCAATGTCCCCAAATACCACAGCGTATATAATTATACTGTTCTTTAGCAGACTATTGAATATGTATTAATTATTTCTCTTCTTGCTAGGACAAGATACATAAGCAAAACAACTCAAGAAAGGCGGGGTTAATTTGACTCACAGCTTGAAAGAATACAATCCAAAATGGCGGAAACAGTGAAGCAGCTAGCTCTTGAGGCAGCTTGTCTCTTTGATCCTGTAGTGAGGTAACAGAAAGAAACATGCTGGAGCTCATCACACTTTGCCCATCTTCCATTGTTCAAGAGCCTATTCAATGGGATGGTGTCAACTGTATTTAGGGAGGGTCATTCCTCCTCAGTTAAACCTCTCTGAAAACACTATTTCAGACTCACATGTGTTGGCTCCTTGTCAAGAGGCCCAGGCAAGAGGAGAGACCCTGGTCTGTCCTAGGCTGAGCAGGATGGCGAGCGTCAACAGCCCAAAAGAAACATGCCAGGCCGGGAGTCTTGTCGAAGCAGGAACTCGATTTATTAAACTAGGCACTTGCTTATAGAGAGAGGAAAGGGTGATGGAGGGCAAGGGGTAACTGACAGGGCCAATAAGTTCATTTTATGTCAGCGTTAGCTAGGCAGGCAAGGGCTGGTGCAGGTCATGCTGAGTCATCCCCCGGCAGAAGACAGACAGACAGATCTCGAAAATTGAGCCAAGCTTAGGCTTTCCCCCAAGCCTGCAGAATGCTCCGGTTTGTCCTCAAGGCCCCAACCAGGGCCAAAATGGGGCCCAACACATATGTAGGTGTGTCTTTGAGGTGATTGGCTAAGTTGAAAATAATGATTACTCTTCAAAAATAAAAACATTCCAGTAGCACAGAGTAATTGTGATGGTTTGCATATGCTTGGCCCAGGGAGTGGCACTATTAGAAGGTGAGGCCCTGTTGGAGTTGTTGTGCCCTTATTAGAGTAGGTGTGTCACTGCAAGTGTGGGCTTTAAGACTATCATCCTAGCTACCAGAAAGCCAGTATTATGGTAACGGCCTTCAGATGAAGATTTAGAACTCTGATCTTCTCCAGCTCCATGCCTGCCTGGATGCTACCATGTCCCCACCTTGATGATAATGGACTGAACCTCTGAACCTGTAAACCAGCCACATTAAATGTTGGCCTTAGAAGAACTGCTTGATCATGGTCTCTATTCCCAGCACTAAAACCCTAACTAAGAAAAAAGTTCATACCAGGGACTGGGGTATTGCTGTGATAGACCTGACCATGTTTTTGTTTGAAAAAGTGTGGATTTTGAGATTTTGGATTTTGAAAGCAGTGGAATGCTTTAAATGGGGCTAAATGGACTATCCCAGCAGGAATGTGAAAGATTTGAATTGTATGGACCTGACCCAAGAGGTTTCAAAGAAGAATTTCAATAGGTGGCTTAGAGACTGTTTTTATGGTAATTTGGTGAAGAATGTGGCTACTTTTTACCCTTGTCTGAAGAGTTAGCCTGAGGCTAAGGTGCAAAGATTCAGATTAATTGCAATGACAAAGGAAGATCAGAAACACCTATCCTAGACTTTGTTTTCTAGGTAAGTCCCCTGAAGAGCATTTTAAACAAGTCTAGAGAACTGAGAAAGGAAAATATAAAATGCATGGTTCCAGTATTAATGGGACACCTGGAAGTGAAATGGAGCTGAACCCGAGTTCAAGGATATTAAATTGAATTTAGGGAGTAGTGATCTGGGGCACGATCCTACCCAGCTAAATTTAGGTCCAGGCACTGAAGTACAAGCCTTTAATCCCAGGAGTCAAGGACAAGCAGATCTCTGCATTCAAGGCCAGTTTAGAAAACAAAAAACAAAAAACGAGTTCTAGGCAATGAGAAATTTAAATCCAGGCTGGTGGACCACACCCTGTTTTGATACCAGTGTTTATGAGATAGGCTTGCAGAACTCTTGAGTTCCAAGTCAGTCTACAGAGCAAGTTCCAGGACAACCCAAGCTTTGGCAGTAGAGCTGGAAAACAGAAAGCTGATGATAATATGATAGAATGGGGGTGGAGGGGTGGACATGTTCCAGCCCCAACAAGCAGCAGAACTCAGCTGCTTTGGCCACATGGCTTTGGCTTTAGATTCCAGAATAAACAGGACTACTGGGACTATTGATGCTGGTTAGCTGGAGCTAAGAAATTAGTGGTAATTAAGAAAAGACCAGCATCACTGAGGTGAATTATTCTGGAAAGTGTTTTCTGAGAGCACAAAGAAGCTGTGTTCCAGAGATAGCCAGGGTTGTAACTCCTGTTCCAGCTGTACTTGATAATGTGTAAGACTCACCCAGGTGGTACTGGTTTTGAAGGAATTAAAGGGCCGTGAAGAGCAGCTGAGGCTTGGCACTGTGAGAATCCATGGACAGCCATTGGTGAAGGTTCAGCCTCAGTTGCAGTTGATACACCAGGACTGAAGGGATCACACCAAGGAGTTGAGGCCTGGCACCATGAAGAGTGTCTATGAGAGGCTATTGCTAAAGCCTATTTGCAGAGGAAGATCCCAGCATATTGGAGATGCCAGTACCATGGGATGATCACCAAGAATAGCAGCAGTATTGTAGTGGATTACCCTGAACTTAGAGTGCTACAGAGGACAGGGATGGAGAAGTGACACCAGCCCTTTGGAGGAGCCCAGAAGATCATGTGTAGATCCCAGACATTGAAACAAGAAGCTGTAAAATTAAAGTTGCCTTGGAGAGCCCAAGATGTTCACGGTGCCAGAGCCGTGGGCTATCTGTGGAGAAAAGCTGCTATTAGGAAGTGGAACCAGCCCAGGAGAAAGAAGTTTGTTGCAGTCAATAAAGATGAAAAAGGACTTGGAGATCTGAAGATCACTTTGACAACAGATGTAGATGTAGAGATGGAGATGTAGAGTTTGGAGTTTGCTCAGCTGGTTTCCTGGCTTACTTTAGGGATTACATTAAGCGATTGGATGAATCTCAGAAGAGACCTTGAACTTTGGACTTTTAACATTTTTGAGACTGCTATAGACCATGGAGACTTTTGAATTTGGACTAAATGTATTTTGCATTATGCTATGTTTAGGTATGCCCCCCCCAGACTCATGTTTGAATAAGCATGTGGGGACTGAAAGACCTCCGAGCTGGGGAGACCCTCGCCCAAGTCTCAGGATGGCGCGACCCCCCAAGAACTCACAAAAGACCGTCCTTGCTGCAATCACATGAGGTTTATTCGGGGAGACCAGTGCACTGGGGTGGAGCTCATAACCCACGCAGGGGCAGAGGAGTCCGACCCCGAGCAGCTGAAGTCAGGGGTATTTAAAGGAAAAAACCACAAAGCAAGGGTGGGGAACGGAAAGAATGTTCTAAGTTAGTCACAAGGCAGTTGCACATTTTTGTGGTTAGCTAGTTCCTGAAGCATTGTGCCTCTGGCCCTGGGGTCAGGCCAAGTCCACCCATTTCTTAGGGAAAAGAATGCAGCTGGGTGGGGTTTGGCAATTTCATTTCTATTTCTGTTTCTGACTCCAAGTTTGCTAGGGGTCTAACTTTCCTCATAAGGGGGTCAGGTCTTTCATTCCCCACTTCTTCTAGTACCTAGTTCTAGTCTTAGAACTATATTTCTGTATTGTTGTAGACAGAGCCTGGTATTGCTGTCTTAACATTAGAATCTGTACAGCACTTACTCATTCCCCGACAAAAACTATTAATCTATTAATTAAATATGGTCCAATAGTGAGCAAAAGGAATAAAATCAGCAGGGGTCCTGCTAAGGCAGAAAAAGGAGTCATCATCCAAGGCGACTTGCTGAACCATCCTTCGAACCACCCCTTCCAGCTTCCCGTTCTCCCTTGTGTCTTTCTTTCTAGCCTTTCTCTAAGCTTGCTCATGGAGTCCCTAATGGCTCCTGTGTGATCAACATAAAAACAACAACATTCTTCTTTTAAGGTTGCACATAATCCTCCTTCTTTTAGGAATAGCAAATCTAACCCTCTCCTGTTTTGTAGAGCTACTTCTGATAGGGAGGTTAAGGATTCTTCCAGACTACTGACAGACTTTTCTAAAGCTTGAAGGTCCTCGTTCATGGCCTCAGTGAAGCTCGCTCAATCCTCTCTCTAACTGCAGTGGTCCATTGACCAGGGTTGCGGTCTCTGTTCCTACACCAGCCACTACCCCTAGCCCAAGCATGACTGCTAGGGTCAAAGATATAGGTTCTCTTTTGAATCAGGTGGGTCAGAAATCATATTCATCAAC
>JAPYYD010004361.1:0-13180 GCA_028551405.1 Uromys caudimaculatus | reverse complement strand
ATTCTCTCTTCTATCTCTTGTATTCTGTTGGTGATGCTTGCATCTATGACTCCTGATCCCTTTCCTAGGTTTTCTATCTCCAGGTTGTCTCCCTTTGTGATTTCTTTATTGTTTCTATTTCCATTTTTAGATCCTGGATGGTTTTGTTCAATTCCTTCACCTGTTTGTTTGTGTTTTCCTGCGATTCTTTAAGGGATTTTTGTGTTTCCTCTTTAAGGGCTTTTATCCATTCGTTTACCTGTGTCTCCTGTATTTCTATAAGGGAGTTATTTATGTCCTTCTTAAAGTCCTCTATCACCATCATGAGATGTGATTTTATATCAGAATCTTGCTTTTTAGGTGTGTTGGGGTGTCCAGGGCTTGCTGTGGTGGGAGAGCTGGGTTCTGATGTTGTCAAGTAGCATTGGTTTTGGTTGCTTATGTTCTTGCGTTTGCCTCTTGCCATCTGGTTATCTCTGGTGTTTGCTGGCTTTGCTGCCTCTGTCTGGAGCCTGTCCTTCCTGTGAGCATGTGAGCCTGTGTGTGTCAGAACTCCTGGGGGTCTGGCTGTCTCTGGGTATGATTGGGGTGTGGAGGGCTGTAGCACAGGGTCCGCTCCTGGGCGCAGAAAACCGGAATCGTGCAGATGCAAACCAGAAGCTTTTCAAATATAGAACACAGGCCTACTTTTAAAATTAGGAACTTATGTATGTCTAATGTCTCACTTATAAGTTAGTTTCTATTAATTTGTTTCATTTTGCCTCTTTGTATACCTTTTGATTTTCAGTTGCTACCAGATGATGTGGATTTTACCTTGTGAGTACAGGATATTTATAAAGGTTCTCAATCTGCATTTGAAAACTGTTCATTACTCTTGGTTCATCGTGTCTGAAACCATACTCAGTGTACTACGGGTTATGCTGGTTCATTATGGTCCAGGCCAGTGGTTCTCAGCCTTCCTAATGCTGTGACCCTTTAATACAGTTCCTCATGTTGTGGTGACCCTCAATCACAGAATTATTTTCGTTGCTACTTCACAACTGTAATTCTGCTTCTCTTGTGAATCATGATGTGAACGCCTGCACTTTTGTGAGAGAGTCACTGCACTCCCAAAGCGGTTGTCCTGCACAAGTCGAGGACCATCAATGGAGGCAGAGCCTTCCTGATTGTTCTATCTGGCTGTGTGAGCATCCAGCCAACAAGCAAATACCAGACCCTGTCTCCTCCAATCTCTGTGGACATTTATTTTACAACTTTGCATAGCTTCTTCCTCTCTTGCACTAATCTGTTCTGTACCTGAAACACCCGGGCAGCACTCTAGCCTCCTGGTTCTCACCCGTCTGATCTTCTGGCCTGTGAACTGTGGCCACTTTGTTTCTTCAGACTCTTTGACAGTTCCTCCTCAGCTCAGGGAGGCTTCTGGGGCCCACCTTAGTTCCTCCTTCCTGAGCTGTGACCGGAAGCTTCTCACTATAGTAAGCTGGGAGCCTTGTTTGTTTCTCAAAACCCACAGATTGCTCGCTGCCGTTGTTGTCTGATGTCTGGCATCTTGAAAATCATTGTTTGAGGATGGGAGAGGGACTCGGGGGGGGGGGGCAGCGTTTGGGATGAAAATAAATGAATAAATAAATAAAATCATTGTTTCATATGTTTTGCCTCCTGTATTTATTTATTTATTTATTTATTTATTTATTTATTTATTTATGGTGTTCAGATAAGAGGGTGAACCCAATCTCTCTCTGTATGTTGGTCATATTTGTGGGAGGACAGTGGTGGTTCAGCAGAGAAAGCCTGTGCTGCTTTCCCATGTCACCTCTTCAGACTCTGCTAGTTTACAGAGGCAGTACAACACCGTGGTCTTCTAGGGCCATCCGAGTGCTTGCAGTTGCAGTCCTGATCTACTTCTCCAGGATGCTTCATGCTCTTTGGAAAGGTCCAATACAGGTCATTTCTGGAAGACTACTGAAGAGCGTCATAGCTTTAAGGCATGTAGTTTTGATTAAACCGGGGAAAGTAAATTATAGTATGCAATTTTATCTCATTATACCTTAAAAGGGCCTACTTACATGTCATCTCATAAGTTTATACACCTTTTATGACTTTTTAGTAGTACTTGACCCAGACAAATACAGAATCTCTCTAGAACTAAGAAGAAAGGGGTAGTGGCACTGGTGATGTGTGTGTGTCTGTCTGCCTGTCTGTCTGCCTATCCCAGACTTTGAATAACTGATAAAATAGACTTGCTTTAATTCTGAAACTGTTTTATGTAATTTTGGCCACTAGATGGTGCTATTGACAAACCATTAATCCACTGACAAGTAAATCTTACCTACTTTTGTATATTTATTATTTTGAGCTTTTATAAATATGAAAACAATTTAAAATACAGAGTAAACTATAAAAATCTGAAATAAGAAAAATAGTTAAAATGAAATAAATCTATAAGTATGTGGTTGAAAGTAATTTTAGCATTGTTAATAGTTACAAAGGTCAAGATACTTAAGTGCTATAAATTTACTTTTTAGTTTTTTAAAAAATATATTCGATGTGTATGTGTGTTTTGCTTGCATGTGTGTGTGTGCAGCACATGCGTTCTGAGATCTGCAAATGCCAGAATGGGGTTTGAGATCCCCAGGAACCAGAGTGAAGAGATGATTGTGAGTACCGTGGGGGGCTGTGACTCAAACCCAGGTCCTCTGGAAAACAAGCATGCTCTTAGCATTGGCTAAACCAGCTCTCCAGCTTCTCACTTTAAAAATTTTAATTATATTAAAAAATATAATCCTAATGTTTCAGTTTGTGGTGTCTGCTTGTGTACATGACAATTTGAATTGTATATTTTCAAGAAGTCACTAGAACCAGAGTGTGTTGGTTCATGGCTATAATCTCAAGTACTCAGGACACTGAGGCAGGAGGATTGCCAGAAGTTGTGGTTAGTGATTACCACCTCAAACAGGGCTCCAGAGTAAGATTATGTCTCGCAAATCAACAAAAAGGCCATTGTTGTATTTATTAATAATGACTAAGTATTACCTAGTATTTGATATTGTTTCTTTGATTTACTACTGTAAGCTTATAAAAAGATGTTAAAATTTTATGAATTCCAGACCTATCATATTTATTAGTATAGTAAAAACTGGGAATTTGAATAGTATTTTAAGCTAGGATACTGTAACAGTCTAAGTCATTTTTTGGTTTGAAAATCAAAAATGATTTTGTGCAGGTGCAGGGGCTCTGATTCTGTTGCTCTTGTTCTGGGAAGGCCATGGTCTCTCAGTGGAGGCAGACACCAGCGCAGCCCATCCCCCCTCGCGGCTCACTGCGTTGGATCTGTGTCTTTCTCTCCCACCTTCTCTTCTCAGACTTTGCCTGTGCTACTTTTACTGCCCTTCCTTTGGGTTTTCCCCTTTATAGCCTTGGTAGTGCCGTGGACTTTGATGACCTTTGCTGGCAACGTGAAAACTTACAAGCTGATAGCCTCTTGGAACAGCCTGACATTAGTTATTAAAATAATCCCCGTGTTCTGTTGGGTTCGTGTTCTAGGTTTCGCGTTGTTTACCGCACATCTGCGCGCTGCATCACAGGGCACTTCACCAGCTCTGGTGTTGGCAACTGTAGTTAGCCGGTACATTTCTTCTCCCCACCCTCGCTTCCTTTGGATTTTTCACTTCCTTTCTTTGTTTACTGTGCTCATGCTCAGAGTTGCCTACACTCACATGGAATAAATGATTCATGTCCATACTTCTTGGCTCATAACAAATAAAATTTTTATGCAATAATCTTATTGATTGTATTTCATTGGTCCTTTGTAGTGTGTTGTGGGCGGCACCTCCAAGCTTTCAGATTAAGTGTATATTTGAATAATTTCTGGGAGCCTTAATTTATAGCTTGGATGTTTAACTTATCTATGTAAGTTGTTGATTAAATAATTTCTTTGGTGCTCAGAACTCTTGAATTCAGAGAGGGTCATATTTGGAAAGTCTCCCTCTAATTATGTCTAAAGTTGATTTTAAGTTCTACTAGAGATATGCAGAACCTGGCAGGGATGCAAATGCATGAATTTATTGTATTGATCTCAAGGCTGGAATTCTGCATTAAGCAGATAGCATTCTGCCTGTATGCTGTAAACTCACTTTTAGCTCTCTGCATTCCTACCCTGCCACATCCATTCTGAATGTAACCTTTTGCCTACATGCATAGTCAAAATGAGAGAAGCATAACCTTGAAGTTGACGGGTTATTTCAATCCTGCTAGCAGCAGCTTTTGTGGCTCACTAATGGAAATAGTCGCAGACTTTTGATCGGAAGGACTGCCGTTGGGCGCCTCGGTGATGGATGGCTTGCTCCTCTCAGAGTGTTCTTCAGGCAAAGGAAGTACACTCGCTGCCTATGCCATGTGCAGTGTGCATTGTATCGTCGATTGAATTACAGAGGCTTGTTAGGTCACGCCTCTCTCTTCCTATTTACTTCTTTAGTTCTTATTTATCAGCCATTATTTCCCCCCTTTTTGATGGTTCATTACTGCTGAGGTTTCATTTCAAGATAATTTCATATTCCGTTAACAGTGTGGGCAGTGTCACTCCACAGTAGCCTTGGGTGAAAGTGTGTCCCTTAGATGATCCTGAGTATATCAGGAGGGAGCAGGAGAAAGAGCATGCGTGTGTATGTGTGTGTGTGTGTGTGAGAGAGAGAGAGAGAGAGAGAGAGAGAGAGAGAGAGAGAGAGAGAGAGAATGAATATGAAATGTGTGTGTGTGTGTGTGTGTGTGAGAGAGAGAGAATGAATATGAAATGTATGTGTGTGTGTGTGAGAGAGAGAGAGAATGAATATGAGTGTGTGTGTGAGAGAGAGAGTGAGAGCGAGAGAGAGAGAGAGAATATGAAATGTGTGTGTGAGAGAAAGAGAATGAATATGAAATGTGTGTGTGTGTGTGTGTGTGTGTGTGTGTGTGTGTGTTTAAGAGCTTGTGCTCTATCCCTGGCCTAGCCACTGACTTGGAAATTCATGAGATCTCTCTGGGACAGGGATTGCTTATTTTTTGAAATGCAGTAGTTAGACAAGATACATCTAAGTCTGTTACAAATTTTAATTTTTTTGTATACTTCTAAGTGTAATTAAACATTCAACTCCCAGATATGATAATGTATGCCTATAATCCCAGCACAAGAGGCTGAGAGACAGGAGGATCAAGAATTCCAGACCAGGCTATTGCTAGTCCATAGCAAACCCCTCTCAAACACCCATAAACAACAACAACAAATCCACGTAACTGATCTTTGAACGGTGTTGTATTTGGAGAATTGGCGAGAGATACACAATGGCATTATATTGGTGCCATTTCAGTAGTAAAACGCAGCATTTGTTCTTGGAATTCCTCCACATACAAATGCACTGAAGAGTTTTCCTTCTCTTCCAGGACAATGGCTTTGTGCACATTCATACCCCAGTACTAACATCCAACGACTGTGAGGGGGCCGGAGAGCTTTTTCAAGTGGAGGTAAGCTGTATTCCCCTCTTATTGCTGCTTAATTTTTCTTTCAGGATTTACGTTAAATTTAATAATAGTCGTGTGGACTGAAGCTCAGGACTAGCACCTGAAGCTTTCAGTAGTCACCCTGAACAACATTTACACGGCTCCAATCTCCTGTTACCCCACTGTAGCTGGAAGGGATGAATTTTTAACGTAGCCTTCTGTTTGCTTTTTCATGGAGTATATGTCAATGAAATCAGAAAGGAAGGAATATTTAGAGTCAGGAAGGGGACCAGTGGGGCAGAATGGCAGGGAGAAGGAGGGTTATAAGTAAGAACAAGACATTACAATATATACATATCTATGAAGTGTCACAGTGAAGCCCATTTTCTTTGTATGCCAATCAAAAAAGAAAATGAAGAGTAAATATCAAAGTAGATAAAAAAAAACTTTTCAAAAGAGTATAAAAGTATTCACATAAAGAATTTTCCAAAATTGTAAAGGAATAGATTTTTTTTTCATAAGAAATGATTCACCTCCTAAAATAGTTTTCTCTCTGTTCAACTTTATTTTAGTTTTGAGGATATTTCCCCAACGTGTCCCCACCCTCTTCTCTGCTCCCTGGTTTGTCCCCTTTGTTCCCCTAGACAGTTTTGCTTCTGCTTCGGATCATATATACATATCTGATTTTATGTACTTGTATAAGATCTAGAAACCAATAATGAGATAAAATGTGATATTTGTCTTTTTAAGGTAGACTTAATATAATGGGCCTGCCTGCATCCATTTTTGTGCAGATAGCATCTTTTTTCTTTATGATTGAAAAAAAATTCCATTGTGTAGTCAAGGAAATTAGCTCCTTTGGTAGAATACTTACCAAAGACCTGGGTTCAAATCCTACCATCTCATGAACAAGGTGTGGCAGTGAGTATTTGTAATTCCAGCACCCGGGAGGTGGAATCGATAGGATCAGAAGTTCAAGGTGGTCTGTCTTCAACTCTAAGCAAGTTCATGTAGCCCAGATTACATAAAACGTGGCTTTAAAAGACTTCCATTGTGCATATGTATACTTCTGATGATGAACACTTCAGTGGCTTTATTACTAGCTGTTGTGAATAGTGTTACAATAAACATTAGTATGCAGTGTTTCTTTGCAGTCTTTCAGGTCTGTGCCTAGGAGTCATATACTTAGGAGATTCAGTTTTGAAGTTTGTGAGGAACCTTTTTAGGGATTTCCATAGAGGTCGGACTAGTTCACATGATCAACAACAGCATATGACCATTCTCTTTTGTCCCCATCCTTGACAGCATTTGTTGTTGCTTAGTGACTGCCATTCTGACTGGGGGCAGATGGAATCTCAATGTAGGTTTATTTTGTATAACTATGCTAGTGAAGATGAACCTTTTTTTCTTTCATATGCTTATTGGCCGTTTTTCCTTCCTCTGGTTTATCTAATTAGACTATTTATCAATTGGTATGGGGGTTTGAATGAGAATGGCCTCCATAGGCTCATAGCTTTAAATACTTGGTCACCAGAGAGTGGCACTATTTGAAAGGATTAGGAGGTGTGGCCTCATTAGAGGAAGTCACTGAAAGACTGAGGTTCAAGGGCCCAGTGTCTGTCTCTCTGGCTACTGGATGTAGAGCTCTCAGGAACTTTTCGGCACCTGTGTGCCACCATGCTCCCTACCATGAAGATGGTGGGCTAAACCTCTGAAATGGTAGGCAAGCCCCAGTTAAATGCTTTCCTTTAAAAGAGTTGCTGTGCTCAAGGTGTCTCTTCACAGCCACAGAACACTAAGAGAATTGAGTTCTTGTTACTTAGGGTTTTGTTTTGTTTTTGTCTTTGTGTTCTAGGTAATAATCTTCTATTGGATACATAGCTAGCAAATATTTTTCTCGTTCCAAGGCAGTATCTTCGCTCAGTGGCTTCTCTCACTCTACAAATGTTTTCTAATTCATTAGTTCTCACTTGTCAGTTGTTGGCATTATTTCCTGAGCTTCTAGAAAGCCCTTACCTATGCCTGTTATCTTGAAGTGTCTCCTTACTTCTCTTCTCATAGCTTTAGATGTTCAGTCTCTCATTAAGGTCTCCTATCCATTTGGAGAAGATCTTTGTACAGGGTATTTGATGGGGATTCAGGTTCATTTTTCTGCATGTGGCTATCCAGTGTTCCTGGTACCATATGTCAGAGAGGCTGCATTTTCTCCAGTATACAATTTTCTTTGTCATCATTGTTAGAAATCAAATGGTAGTAGTTGAGCAGGTTTACATCTGAGTCCTCTGTTTTATTCCATTGATCTGTGTGTCTGTTTTGTGCCAGTTCTATGCTGATTTTATCAGTTAATACTATGGCTCTAAAGCATAACTTGAAATCAAGTAAAGTGAGTGATACTTTTAACATCACATGTGTGGAGAGGTATAGTGTGTGTTCATATTTGTGTGGGTGTATTCACATGAGCATGCAGCTTTGTGTGTCTGCATGTGGAGGCCAGAGGTCACATCAGATATCTTCCTCCATTTCTTTCTACCTAATCGTTTTCAGACAAGGTCTTTCACTAACCCTGCAGCTTATCAACTGGACTAGGCTTCAGGCTGGCCAGGGAGTTTCAGGAATCCACCTGCCTACCACCCCTTTCCAGGGCTGAAGTTACCTACATGTACTGCTGTTTCTAGCTTTTATGTAGGTTCTAGATATCCAAACTCACATCCTCATACGTACACATCAGACACGTCAGTAGCTGAGCCTTCGCCTCTGTCCCCCATATTCTCTCTGCTCAGGGTTACTTGGCCATCTGGCATCTTTTGTGTTTTCATATGACTCTCAAAGATGTTTTATCTATTTCAGTGAAGGACGCATTGGGGTTTTTATGAGACTTCATTGACTCTATAGATTGGTTTTGGTAAAATGGCTACTTTTACAATATTACTTCTTCCAGTCAATGAATATGGGACATCTTTCTACCTTCTGGTGTCTTTTAAATTTTTTTTTCTTCTTCAGTGAGAGAGTTTTATTGTAGTCTTTCATTTCCTAAGGTTTGTTCCGAGGGTTTTTGTTTGTTTTTAATTTTAAGGTAATTGTGAATATGATTGTTCCCTTGATTTAGTTTTTAGGATTTGTCATTGGTATATGGCTTCCGGGTTTTGTATGTTACGTTTGTAGCCTGCCACTTTGCCACTGAGTACTCATCACTTAACTGAAAGTGCTAAGAGTCTTCTGGTAGTCTTTAGGATCATTGTGGTGGTTAAAATGAGAAATGTGCTCCATAGGCCTAGGCATTTGCACACTCACATCCCAGTTGGTGGCACTCTGGGAGTAGTGTGGGAGGTGCGGCCCTATAGCGGAAGTGAATCCCGGAGGTTTGGCCTTGCTGGAGGGAGTCACTGGAGGCTGGCTTCCAGAGTTCATGGCGCTGCCCAGTTTCCAGCTCCTGTTCTCTGTGCTTGTGGTAAAAGCTGGGATCTCTCACTTTCCCACTCCTGCTGCAGTACCTGCCACATGCTGCCATGCTTCCCCACCGTGATGGATCCGGGCCCCTCTGCAATCATAAGCTAAAATAAGCCCTTTCTCCCATCAATCATTTTTTATCATGGGATTTTATCACAGCAACTGAGAAGTAACTAAAGTATAGAATCTTATCGTCTACAAACAAGGATACTTTGACCTCTTCCTATTTGTATCCTCTTTTGCTTTTATCTTCCACTTGTCTTATTCTTCTAGTTAAGGTGCGAAGACTTTTAGTTTAATTATTTTTGAAAGATTTATGGGGCTGGTGAGATGGCTTAGCGACTAAGAGCACTGACTGCTTGCTCTTCCAGAGGTCCTGAGTTCAAATCTCAGCAACCACATGGTGGCTCACAACCATCTGTAATGGGATCTCATACCCTCTTCTGGTGTGTCTGAAGAGAGGGACAGTGCATTCATGAAAAACAAACAAAACCAAAAAAACAAAACAAAACAAAAAAAACCAAAATCCCAAAACAAAAAACAAACAAGCAAAAAAGATTTATTTTTATCTTACATGTGTGAGTGTTGCCTGCATGTATGTATGTGTACTTCCTGCCTGCCTGATACCTATGGAAGCCAAAAAAGAGCTCCAGATACCCTGGTTGTTGGACTTACAGATAGGTGCGAGCTTACATGTATGTGCTATTAACTAAACCTGCCTTCTCCGCAGGAGCAGTGAGCACTGTTAACCACTGAACTCTCTCCAGCCTCACGTTTAATTTTCTTAGTAGTTATCTTCTGAGTTCTTAGCATGTGCCAGACCCTGTAAGCCTGTTCATATTGCAGGTTAAAATAAACAAACAAAACCAAAACAACAGCAACAACAACAAAACCCACATATTACCAGAACAGGCCATGCTTGAAGCTTGTAATTACGTTCATGTAATTCCAATACCCAGACAAAAACGGGAGCGCTGTGCATTCTAGGGCGGCACAAGACTGTGCGTGAAGTAAAATAAAATAAAATGCTCCTCCTGCTTTTCTAACTGGTAAGCTTGGGAAGCCACTCATCTACCAGCCTTCCTGTTCCAAGTCAGTGTTTAGTCGTAGACTAATGGAGCAGAGAACCATGTTACTGAATCATACTCTCCTGTCTCTGCTGTTTATTTACTGGCTTTTTTTTAATTCTAAAAGATGCCTGTTTTATACATTTGTTTGTTTCTGTCAGCTGATAAGATTTACTTTCTGCTTTGGTACTCTCTGTCTCCTGGTGACAATGCTTTCTCTTAATGTTGTAAAACAAAGTATTCACTGTAAGAAGTCATCTTGACCTATTAAAGCCATTATTAAGAATAAGAATCAAATGTTGTCCTTCATACAAAAGTTGAGGAAATCTTGATGATAATTAGCTTTTTGGAAAAAGCAAAATAAAAATGACTTGAGAGCCAAAGGAAGTATAGTTTTCCTGTAATCTAGCACTTAAGAGAAAGGCTTGTTGAACATTTGAAGTGGAAGTTAGCATCTGTGTGGATGAATTCAAAGAACAGCAACGAAAACACAGCCGCATTCTTAAAAATGGTCTTCCAGTTGTTCTTTTCTTTTTCTTCTTAGTATTCTGAATGTGAGCTGAAGAAAAATTACCTGCCTTAAATAGACATCATAATTCCTTAATCCAAACCACTTAATAGTTAAAAAGGATGAGGATTAAAGTTGTTACAAATAAAAAGTGAATTTTTAAAGGAACTCAGTCAAGTTAAAAACTGTCTTTCTAGAACCTTAATGATAAATTTGGAGATAACTGATTTCTTCTTAAAGAAATCTCTTAAGCAGATCTGATAGATTACATCATGTGTCTTCTGACCTCTAAATCACTCAGGAAGGCAAGTTACCGGATGAGTATGACTAAGAAGAGGGAAATATATTTCTAAAGCTAAACACATGAGAAGTGTTCTTTGCTCATGTGCATTATTTCAGGACCGCACACGGGAATTTGACTTGGTGGAATTAGACTCGTTATTCGGAATACCATAAAGACATGCTTTGGAGTGATGATATCCCTACAGTCATGTAGGCCAGATCTCAGCAGTCAGCAATGCCTGTGCTGTGTACGACTTGCCTTCTCCATTACCTACAGAAGGTCACTACTGGGATGTAACCTGCAAGCCCTTTGTTGTTTGGAAGAGCTTACCAGGTTCACTTTCCTTCACCCTGTCCGTCAGGATTCAGTGCTAATCCCCTAGCTGCTTGTTCAGGCTTAGGGGTACAAATCTTGGCATCTACTTTTAAAAAGGAGTGGACTTTGGTATTTAAATGTTTTTTAATGAGCTCCCCCCAGCACTGAAATATTCCTAAGCATTTGAAGATAACAATACATAGTCCACAGCAGTTTGAGGGCAACATTAAGCATCACCTTGGAAAGTCAAAGTAACAGTATGTGCTTGCAGTTCTCATTGAGAAGTGAGGACATGCCCTGCTTTAGTTTTGTTTTCTTTCTGTCGTCTGGAGTTCCTATATGAAGACTTTGGATAGTTGTTAAGATTTAGGGGCTGTTACATGTGTATGTAAGACGTTGTTTTCAGGGCTTTCATTTGTCATTTAGCACACATTTGATGCCATCTGTGTTCAAGACACTGTGTTAAATATTGCACAGGGTATGATGCTGTAGTTGAGGTTCTGGTCTATAACCTGGGAAGTCAGGAAGTGATAAAGGAAGAATTGTGCTTTTTATCATCCTTGATATTCATCTTATACTGTCTGTATCTCTTTCCTGGTTGGTCACACTGTCCTAGCTGAATTAAAAACTGTGTTCTTCACGATTCTGGAGCCTCTGTGTGTGGTTCCCAGTTCAGGAGGGATCAGTTTGGGATTTTTTTTTTTTTTTTTTTTTTTTGATTTTTTTTTTGAGACAGGGTTTCTCTGTGTAGCCCTGGCTGTCCTGGAACTCACTCTGTAGACCAGGCTAGCTTCGAACTCAGCAATCCACCTGCCTCTGCCTCCCAAGTGCTGGGATTAAAGGCATGTGCCACCACTGCCCGGCTCAGTTTGGGATTTTTAAAGCTGCAAAAAGTGATAAGCATTCAGCAGTAACAGAACTTTGGTTTTTCTGTTTTGCTGTGCTGGGAATTAAGCCTAAAGCCCTGAACACCCTAAGTGGAACTACTCTACCACTGAACCCTCGACCCAGAAACCATATTCTGAAATCTAATCTTCTTTTAGACTAATAATCTGTGGTAGGAATATTTTTTCTTGCTTTTGGGCAGTAGCAACAAGCCACAACTAGCAGTCAGCTCCATGATACTTGGTACACCAACTCTGCAGTGTGGCATGTTGCTAAGTCATAATATTCAGTGGGGTAGATATGTTAGATGTATTTTTTCTATATTTAATACTTTCAATTGATGAGGGACTTATCAGGATGCAATCCCATTGTAAGTCCGGAAGCATCTGTGGTTTGTTTCTGAGAATATAAAAGAGAGGGCATGAACTAGAGGCTGTGGGCAGAGAATGAGATGCCACTGTTACCAATTATAGGTGATAGGAAATCGCAAGCAAAAGAGGTCAGTGATGAGTAAGTACACAGAAAAGCTTGCGGGCCTGCAGAGACAGCTCATCAGTGAAGAGCCCTTAGTCATCTTGCAGAAGACCCAGGTTCAGTTCCAGTACCCACATGGTAGCTCACAACTGCCTGTAACTCCAGCTTCAACTTCTGGCCTTTGGGGTTGTCTGCATGTTTGTGGTACGCATACTCTTCTCACACACACACAGAAGTGAAAACTAAATACATCTTAGAGTTCTTACGTGAACATGTGAATCGACTGCTTCAGAGGTGTTCCACGGAAAGAAGACGGAGAGCATTGAGTTTCCTGGGGGCTTTTATTAGACTCCAAGTCTTCCCCATGGGACGCTGCCTATTGACAGATTATAGAGGATAAAGATGGACGGCTTTAGGAATGAGGAGAACAGGATTTTTATTGTGTGTCTGTTTTCAAAGATGTTTTGTTGTGACTAGGGAGATAGCTCAGTTGGGAGAATTCTCGTTCAGCATACACAAAGCCCTGGGCTCAGTTTGGGTGAATGCAGAAGGACCAAAGTTTAAAGTCATCAAGATCAGGAATTCAAGGCCCATACCTAAACATAGTAAAAGCAATATACAGCAAACCAGTAGCCAACATCAAGCTAAATGGAGAGAAACTTGAAGCAATCCCACTAAGATCAGGGACTAAACTCTCTCTCACTATCTATTCAATATAGTAATTGAAGTTCTAGCTAGAGCAATTAGACA
>JAPYYD010004360.1:0-13181 GCA_028551405.1 Uromys caudimaculatus | reverse complement strand
TTGTACAAAACTCAAGTCCAAGTGGATCAAGGACCTCCACATAAAACCAGATACACTGAATCTAACAGAAGAGAAAGTGGGGAAAACTCTCGAACACCTGGGCATGGGGGAAAAGTTCCTGAACAGAACACCAGTGGCTTATGCTCTAAGATCAAGAATAGACAAATGGGACCTCATGAAATTGCAAATCTTCTGTAAGGCAAAGGACACTGTCAATAGGACAAAACGGCAACTAACAGATTGGGAAAAGATCTTAACCAATCCTATGTCCGATAGAGGGCTAATATCCAATATATACAAAGAACTCAAGAAGTTAGACTCCAGAAAACGAAATAACCCTATCAAAAAATGGGAACAGAGCTAAACAGAGAATTCTCAACTGAGGATATTTGCAGGGCTGAGAAGCACCTAAAGAAATGTTCAACATCCTTAGTCATCAGGGAAATGCAAATCAAAACAAGTCTGAGATTCCACCTCACACCAGTGAGAATGGCTAAGATCAAAAACTCAGGTGACAGCAGATGCTGGCGAGAATGTGGAGAAAGAGGAACACTCCTCCACTGTTGGCGGGATTGCAAAACTCAGTTTTAAACAATAAAATCAATACCAAGAGTATTACTTTCACATTACAAAGTTGGGTGGTCAGTTCTTATAACTGAATGTATGACAGTATAACTTTCCTTACCTCAAAGAGATATTGTTCTAAATCTTAGTCTGATTTCTTGGATTTTAAAGACCTGTTTACCTGGGTTGGCTCATGTTGTTTTTTGTTGTCTAGAATGACTCAAACCCTAAGTTACCAGTTTTAAGTCCACTTTTTGTTACCAAAGTTACATATTTTTAATCATACCCAATAATTTATAAGCCAATACTCTATAACCAAGACATGTAAAACATTTTTATACTTTAAAAACCAATCAGAAGCAAAAATGAAGTAACCACAAATTTACTTATTTAGATCAGGCAAATTTTAACTTTTTCTAGTTGTAATTTTAAGAGTGGAGTACCTTGTTACTTTTTGAACTCAATAATCACAGTCACAGAGATTTTTCTAGGAGAAGCAGCTGTCAGCTCCCTTACCATAGAAGCTGAGAAACTCCTGGCCCCTTTAAGAGCACCTTTTGCATACAATTAAGCCTCTGGCAGGGCTTTTGTAGCTGCTCCCAGCCACAAGCACAGCCAAGTAAAACTGCTTTTTAAAAACAAGTTAAGCTAAATCCAGGGGTAGATAGCTAGCAGATAAAGTTTTAACCAATTTTTCTTTTCTTTTCAACATAAAACACAGGACAACTTCCATTCATATGACACAGACTTAACATAAAACAGTCAGTTTTGACACATGGACAGATTGGTGCACCAAGAACATGCAATAATACACAGAAAGGAAAGAGAATTAGATGTCCCAAAGGGACTTAGATATCCTACCTAAGAGACCCAGAACTAGAAGAGCCACGACATCTCTTGAACTCCTTCTGTCCCTAGGAGAGCTCTGAAACAGCTTACATTCATTTTCCTTCCCTGGATAGTTGGGGAGGTCTGCTTTTCTTAAATAAATTCTCTCATATTTAGGGTATAAACCATCTCTAGTCAGGGTCCAAAGACTAAAAGCACCTATAAGAATTACCTTTGCTTCTCTAGATTTTAGCATAACTATAAACACATACATAAAACACATTTTACCATTACCTTGTCCTTATACTAGCTCATCTTTTTTCATCAATAGTTCCTTCTTGAGGAAACCAAGGACATACATCAATTAACAAATTAAAAAACTTAATAAGATTTCTTCTTCTTTTTTTTTTTTTAACTTGTACCTCATGTCTTAAGGGACTCCTTGAGTCCTTGTAAAAAAAAATTCTCATGTTCACTTAATGTTTGCCCCATGATTCTGTGTTACTTTACACAGCTTTTACACAAAATCTCCCCTTTTAACTTTTTACACTTTACCCAGTTTTCATACAATGAAACATTCCTTTTCTAAGTTTATGTTACCTTACATAGCTGTCACACAAACTGATCATAAGTTTGTGTTACTAATTCACAGCTTTCACACAAACTCTCACATTTACCTGAGTATCTCGTGCCTTGGAGGAGAATTTTCTGTGAACAAAATTTCCTGTGAAAAACTTCTGTCCCTTTAGTTGTCACTCACCTCTGTCCTAGGAGTCTGTCTGGTTGAACGTCCCGTGGGCTGGTACAGTTGGCACCCAACGTCTTGGAGCTCAAGAAACAGGATCGTATGGCTGTTAGATGTCGCTCATGGAAAAACCTGGCCCAGGTGGTCCTATTGAGGATTGTGTATTGGAGATGTTCGCGGAGCTACCGGACCGACGAAATGGACTTCTAGGAGAGTGGTGAGTGATGATTAAAGAGACAGAAGTTTTCATAGGAAATTTGACTCACAGAAAATTCTCCTTCAAGGCATGAGATACTCGGGTAAAAGGGACAGTTTGTGTGAAAACTGTCAATGAGTAACACAAACTTATGGTCAGTTTATGTGAAAATCTATGTGAAGTAACATAAACTTAGAAAAGGAATGTTTCATGGTGTGAAAACTGTGTAAAGTAGTATAAAGTTAAAAAGGCAGATTTTGTACGAAAGCTGTGTGAAGTAGCACAGAATCATGGGGTAAACATTACGTGAACATGAAATTTTTTTACAAGGAACCAAGGAGTCCCTCAAGACACAAGGTACCAGGGTGAAAAAGAAAAAAAAGAAAAAGAAAGAAAGATTTGAAAAGGCTCTTTTCCATTGTTCCCCCACAAGAGTATAAGAGATGGACTGGAGTAAGAGATGTTTTTGTGAAAAAAGATGAACTAGCAATAAATAAACCTTACTGAAGGACAAGGTAATGGGAAAATGTGTTTTATATATGTGTTTACAAATAATGGTAGAATGTGTTTTATGAATGTGTTTAGAGTTATGCTAAAATCTAGGGAAGCAAAAATAATTCTTATAGGTGCTTTTAGTCTTTGGACCCTGACTAGAGATAGTTTATACCCTAAATATGAGAGAATGGATTTAAGAAAAGCAAACCTCCCCAAAAATCCAGGGAAGGAAAATGAATGTAAGCTGTTTCAGAGCTCTCCTAGGGACAGAAGTAGTTCGGGAGACGTCCTGGCTCTTCTAGTTCTGGGTCTCTTAGGTAGGATGTCTGAGTCCCTTTGAGACATCTAATTCTCTCTCCTGTCTGTCTATTGTATGTTCTTGTTGGAGACCAACAGGCTTTGGCCTGGCTAGTAGACCTGAGTTTCAGTTTCCTGGCCCTGGTACCTCAGGGCTCCCAGTAATCAGATGGCCAGTCTGCGGTTTTGAGATATTCTGTTTCACACAGCCTGCAGTTTTAGAGATATCTCATTTGACGCCACCTGCAGATTTAGGGAGATCTTGTGTTATCCTGTTTTAAGAACAATATGACATCTGGCAGGAACGTTGACCTTTTGGAACTCCCCCACCCCTGCCACCTCCCGCCTTAAGTGCTTTTTTATGCTACCCAGAAATAAAGTTCTTTGGAGCTTCATCGGATTGCTGTCTTGCTCCCAAAGTATCTTTTGTCTCCTGTCTCTTCCTTTGTTCAGCAGTTCCCTCCTCAGACCCTCTTTGACCATCCCATGGGCCAGGACAGTTGGCTCCCACACCTTGGAGCTTGGGGAGCGGAAAAGCACAGCTGCAGAAGGTCACTCACGTAAAAGCCTGGCCTAGGTGGTCCTATTCAGGATCGTGTATTGGAGATGTTCGCGGAGTTACCCAACCGAAGAGACAGACTCCTAAGAGAAAGGCTAGTGACAACTAAAGGGACAGAAGTTTTTCACAGGAAATTTTGTTCACAGAAAATTCTTCTTCAAGGCATGAGATACTCGGGTAAACGTGAGCGTTTGTGTGAAAGCTGTGAATTAGAAACACAAACTTATGATCAGTTTATGTGAAATCTATGTGAAGTAACATAAACTTAGAAAAGGAATGTTTTATTGTATGAAAACTGTGTAAACTAGTATAAAGTTAAAAAGGGAAATTTTGTGTATGAATTAGTACGTTGTTGAAGAACAAGGTGATGGTAAAATGTTTTTCATACATGTGTTAATAGGTACTGGTTAAAAGTGTTCTGTGTTTATCTTTACAAATGATAGGATAATGTGTTTTCTGTATGTGTTTAGAGTTATGCTAAAGTCTAGAGAAGTGAAGGTACTTCTCATAGGTGCTTTTAGTCTTTGAACCCTGACTAGAGATAGTTTACACCCTAAATGTGAGAGAATGGATTTAAGTAAAACAATCCTCCCCTATCAGGGAAGAAAAATGAGTGTAAACTGTTTCAGAGCTCTCCTGGGGACAGGAGAAAATCAGGAGACATCCTCTCTGGCTCCTATGGGAGAAATGCCTAGTTTTAGTTCTGGGTCTTTTAGGTAGGATAGCTGAGTCTCTTTGGGACATCTGATTCTCTTTCCTCCCTGTCTATTGTATGTTTTTGGCGCACCAATATGTCCATGTGTCAAAACTGACTGTTTTATGTTAAGTCTGTCGTATGAATGGAAGTTGTTCTGTGTTTTAAGTTGAAAAGAAAAGAAAAATTGGTTAAAATTTTATCTGGTAGCTATCTACCCCTTGGTTTAGCTTAACTTGTTTTAAAAAACAGTCTCAATTGATCTTTGGAGTCAAGCACAGCAGGACAAGCCCTGCCAGAAGCTTAATTGTATATGCAAAAGGTGTTCTTAAAGGGGTCAACAGCTTCTCAGCTTCTATGCTAATGGAGCTGAAGGCTGTTTCTCCTAGAAAAATTTCTCTGATTATTGGGTTCAACAAGTAACAAGGTGCTCCACTCTTAAAATTACAACTAGAAAAAGTTAAATTTTGTCTGATCTAAATAAGTAAATGTGTGGTTACTTCATTTTTGCTTCTAATTGGTTTTAAAAGTATAAAAATGTTTTACATGTCTTGGTTATAGAGTATTGGCTTATAAATTATTGGGTATAATTAAAAATATGTAACTTTGGTAACAGAAAGTTGGTTTAAAACTGGTAACTCAAGGTTGGAGTCATTCTAGACAGCAACATGTGGTATGAGCCCACCCAGGGAAACAGGTCTCTAAAGATACATTTAAATTGGGTAATATTTTATGTAATTCTTATCCTAGAAACCAGACTTAAAGAAGATAGGATTTAGGGCAGTGTCTCTTTGGTGAGGTTTTAGAGGTCGCACTGTCCTGTGTTCATGTGCAGGAACTGGCAGCCAAACTCTGTAGCATGGTTGTGAATCACTTTGTGACTTTGGAGAGACTAGATTGTTTGTTGGAGGTTGAGTTTTTCCAAAGTTATGGCTGTGTTCTGATGTTACAAGAGAAACTTGAAAATTATAGTCAAACTGCCAGTGTTCCAGTAGCTGCAGCTTGCAGTTCAATCACAGCCTCAGGAAAAGCAGCAAGTAGAATTTTTGAAGATACTCTAGCAGGAATTCCTTTTGTTATGCAACCTGCTGAGCTGCTATTAGGCCATATAGAGCAAAGACAGGTTTAGCTGGATATATTCATCTTTGGGCAGAAATCAGACTCTCATACGATCAGGGTCTGGCCATGGCTTGCTGCCTTACAAGGAAACACTGTGCAAACAATGCTCTGGACAGAAATGAAGGGATGAAGGATGTTTTAAATGTAGAGGTTTGGGTCATTTAAAAAAAACAAAAACAAAACAAAACAAAAAACCGGACTGTTCCAGGAACAGAGGCAGGTAAGCACTATCGAGTCATGCTCCAGGAGTCTGACCTTGGTGCTGGAAGAGTAAAACCTTGGTCCAGGTGTGAGTAAATAGACCCAATTAAGAAACATTTGCATTTCAGTTAATGCAAAGCTCAGAGCAGCCTCTGCTGAATCTTATGGCCATTCCTTTAGTCTTAACTAGCCCCTACAAAAGTACTTGACCTTTCCTCGGGAAGGAGGGGTCAGCCTCAGACAGGAAGGCATTAACAGCAGGCCCTTATCTAGTTGTCATAAAGAATTATGGCTGCTTTCCCTATAGCATTAACAAAAGACTTGCTCAACTTGTTTTGGATGACTCTGGTTCCTCTGTGTGCTGAGTTCAGTCTGTTGCTAATGAGAGACCTAACCTTAAATTGATAATTGAAGAAAGTTTTGAAGGATTAATAGACATTGGAGCTGATGTACTCACGCACCTCCAAGGGATTGGTTATTCCATTAATCCAAAACAAAGTTCAAAATTAAGATTTATGAAAGGTTAAGGAGGCTATGGAACTTGTGAAGACATTAGAGTCTGGCCTGCCTACTCTAGCTGCTATTCCAGGAAATGCATATAGAATTATTATAGATTCAGAAGATTGTTTTTATACTGTCCCTTTGCATCCTGATGACTGTAAAGAGTTTGCTTTTAGTGAGTTTGTAATTTTGAAGAGCCCATGAAGCGATATCATTGGAAAATTTTGCCTCAAAGAATGGCTATTAGCCCTACATTACTTTTAAAAAGTTTTAAAAAGTTGTTAGGAGATATTAATTGGCTAAGACCTCATCTTAAGCTTACCACAGGAGAACTTAAACTTCTGTTTGATAACAAGGGGTATGCAAATTCTAATTCCCCTGTACAGTTAACTGAAGAGAGATAAATAGCTTTACAGATAGTAGAAGAAGCTATTGTTCAACAACAGATACATTATATAAAATATAGATCAATTGTTGGCTATTTGCGTCATTGCAACTCATGTGCCCCCAACAGTTCTTTGGGTAAAGGGACCGTTAATATGGATTCATCATTCTTCATCTCCAAGTAAAGTTCTAACACCCTATTATGAAGCTGTTTTTGTGTTAATATAGAATTGTAGGATAGAATCATAAAAGTATCTTGGGAAAGGATCTGATGAAATATTTATTCCTTATTCCAAACAGCAATTAGATTGGTTATTGCGAAATGCTGATATTTGGCCTATTGTATGCTCAAACTTTTCAGGGAAAATTTATAGCCATTATCCAAGAGATAAGTTGTTGCAATTTGCCTCTATTCATGCTTTTGTATTTCCTATAAATTTACGCATGCAGCCCATAGGAAATGTATTTACTGTATTTACAGATGGCTCATCTAATGGGAAGACAGCATATGTGATTGGATCACGTGTTCATTCTCTTGAGTTTCCCCTGCTTCAGCACAAGTAATTGAACTACACGCTGTAGCTGTTGTTTTTGAAATGCTAAAAAAGCAAGCTTTTATTTGTATACTGATAGCCGATACATAGCTCATGGTTTACAATTACTTGAAATTGTTTCTTTTTTAGATACTGCTAATTCTCAAAATTTACAATTATTTATGCAAATACAACTCAGTTTAAGGGAATATACAGTTCCTTATTTTGTAGGATATTTAAAAGCTCATACTAGATTGCCCAGACCCTTTAGTAAGGGCAATGCCTAAGCAGATTTGTATACCAAGAAGGTTATAGGCCTTACACAAGAACAATTGGCCAAATAATCTTATTCTTTACATCATCAAAATAGTAATAGCTTGAGACAATAATTTGGTATTTCTAGAAAACGTGCTTGTCAAATTGTTAAGATTTGTTCTGAATGTCCTCAGTTTCTACCTGTACCACATAATGGTGTAAATCCTTGAGGACTTATACCTAATCAATTATGGAAAATGGATGTTACTCATATTTCTGATTTTGGAAAATTAAAATGTGTACATGTGATTAGAGACATTTTCAAGCTTTCTAGTTGCAACTGCTTTAACAGATAAAGTAACTAAAAATATAATCAGTCATTGCCTGCAATGTTTTTCTATGCCTGGTGTTCCCAATCAGATTAAAACAGATAATGGAACTGGCTATTACAGTCATGCATTTGAGACTTTCTGTCAACAATTTTATTTCCATATTGTTTGGATTCTTTGTAATTCTCAAGGTAAAGGTATTGTGGAACTTTAAAATAATATCTTCATAAAGTAAAAAAGGGGGAGTTATATCCCTGTACACCACAAAAAATTAAAATTTAAAAATTTAGATGCCAAGGAACTCTCTGCTAACTGTCTATGGCACCCTACAACTAGGCATACTTATGCCTAGGTAAAATGGAAGGATCCACTTACAGGCACATGGTGTGACCAAGATCAGGTATTTAATATGGGGAAGAGGGCATATTTGTGTTTTTTCTACAGGATGCTAAAGAAGCATGCTGGCTGCCAGAGTGATTGGTAAGACATGCTGATGCTGGGACAAAGAATGATGCTGACCTGTGAGCTTGCTGAGTGCCCTGACAATGGTGACAGAAAAGCTGTATTGGACATCTGTTCCTGACCTACCTTTGCTTGCCTATATCCCAGATTGGATAAGCTGCCTTGCCTCAAGATTTTCAACCTTGTGGGACAGAGAAAATATAGACTGTAGAAACTGCTTCTGGACATTCTCAAAGACATATTTGGAAGTTAGCTGCAGTTCTCTATGATGTTATGTTAGCAAGAGATAAAGTTGGAACAAGATCTGTATTTTGAACAAGTGTTAGTACATGTGTTAAGGCTCCTAATTTTTTGTTTATTGGTCATGTTAAAATTTTGTTTCTTCGACAGAATTTAATGTAAGTTGTATTGATTGCACACTTTTTAACTGTGTTAGAGTGTTGAAATTTGGCATGTCTGATATGGTTGTCTATCAACGAGTCTTTGTTTTATTGCTTGTGAGTTTTACAGGACCTTGGTATTCTAAAAAAGGCTTACAAGTACTGGAAGAAGTGAGTCAGATTCTAAAACAGAAACAAGAGGGTAGTGGGTTTGATTATTACTGATATAGCAGATTTAATTACATTAACTGCTAGCACCACTGCTTCTACAATTGTTTCGACACAAGAAGTTAAGACAGCTACCTTTGTTAATCATTTAGCAACAAATGTTACTAATGTTCTGAGTATTCAGAGGATTTAGATTCGCATTTAGAACAGCAGATTGACTCCGTGGCATTCCGACCTTTACAAATTCATTATTACCGCCTCGATCTACTTGATCGTGGAATTATGGTTCCTGAAGTCAATGATTCTCCTTTAGGGGCTGCATAAAACTCAGATTTATGCACACCTGCTCATGAGCAGCATGGGCATCAGCAGGGGTGCGAGGCTAAGCACCACAAGGGGAGGATGATATACTCTGCTTCTGAGTCCCCTGAGGAGCAAACCTGATTGCATAGAGGTTGGTGTTGAGAAGGCCTCACCCAGCAAGTAAGCCTTGACTCTCTCCTAATAAAAAAAAAATACCATATCATGATGAGGATCAGGTCTCCACATCCCCCCCCCCCCATTAAGGTCCCCCTGTTTTTAAACAGGTTCTTTGTTATCCGGCTTATTTCTTAAAACAAAAAGGGAGATGTCGGAGACCAACAGGCTTTGGCTTGATTAGTAAGCCTGAGTGCCCTGGGCTTCACAGCAATCATTCCTTTGATCCTTCCCTACTCTCATTGCTTCCTGCGGTTTTAAGACATCCTGTTTGAAGTAGCCTGTGGTTTTAAAGATATCTTGTGATATCTTGCACCCTGCTTTGCAGCAATGTGTGACATTTGGTTATGATAAAGCAACCCTTGGAATCCCCCTACCTCTGTCACTTCCCACCTTAAGTGCTTTATATACTGCTCAGAAATAAAGTTCTTTGGAGTTTGATCAGATTGCCTTCTTGCTCCCAAGGTATCTCTTGTCTCCTGTCTCTTTCTTAGTTTGACAGTTTCCTCCTCAGACCCTTGTTGAACGTCCGGCAGACCGGGACAGGGTAGTGTTCCTTCTGTTTCTATTTCGTATAATAGATTGAAGAGTATTGGTATGAAGTCTTCTTTGAAGGTCTGATAGAATTCTGCAGTGAACACATCTGGTCCAGGGCTTTTTTTGGTTGGGAGACTTTTAATGACTGCTTCTATTTCTTTAGGCATTATGGGACTGTTTAGATGGTTTATCTGATCCTGGCTTAACTTTGGTATTTGGTAGCTGTCTAGAAAATTGTCCATTTCATCCAGATTTTGCAGTTTTGTTGAATATAGGCTTTTGTAGTAAGATCTGATGATTTTTTGAATTTCCTCAGAATCTGTTGTTATGTCTCCCGTTTCATTTCTGATTTTGTTAATTTGGATACTGTCTCTGTGCCTTCTGATTAGTCTGGCTAAGGGTTTATCTTTCTTGTTGATATTCTCAAAGAACCAGCTCCTTGTTTTGTTGATTCTTTGTATAGTTCTTTTTGTTTCTACTTGGTTGATTTCAGCCCTGAGTTTGATTATTTCTTGCCTTCTGCTCCTCTTGGGTTTATTAGCTTCTTTTTGTTCTAGAGCTTTCAGGTGTACTGATAAGCTGCTAGTATATGCTCTCTCCTGTTTCTTTTTGGAGACATTCAAAGCTATGAGTTTTCCTCTTATCGCTCTTTCATTGTGTCCCATAAGTTTGGGTATGTTGTACCTTCATTTTCATTAAATTCTAGGAAGTCTTTAATTTCTTTCTTTATTTCTTCCTGACCAAGTTTTCATTGAGCAGAGCATTGTTCAGCTTCCATGTGTATGTGGGATTTCTGTTGTTGTTGCCATTGAAGACCAGCCTTAATCTGTAGTAATCTGATAGGAGGCATGAGATTATTTCAATATTCCTATATCTGTTGAGGTTTGTTTTGTAACCGATTATATGGTCAATTTTGGAGAAGGTACCATGAGATGTTGAGAAGAAAGTATATTCTTTTGATTTAGGATGAAATGTTCTATAGATATCTGTTAAATCCATTTGGTTCATAACCTCTGTTAGTTTCACTGTGTCTCTGTTTAGTTTGTGTTTCCAAGATCTGTCCATTGATGATAATGGGGTGTTGAAATCTCCTACTATTATTTGTGAGGTGCAATGTGTTCTTTGAGCTTTAGTAAAGTTTCTTTTATGAATGTGGGTGCCCTTGTATTTGGAGCATAGATGTTTAGAATTGAGAGTTCTTCTTGGTAGATTTTTCCTTTGATGAGTATGAAATGTTCTTCCTTATCTTTTTTGATGACTTTTGGGTGAAAGTCAATTTTATCTGATATTAGAATGGCTACTCCAGCCTGTTTCTTGGGACCATTTGCCTGGAAAATTGTTTTCCAGCCCTTTACTCTGAGGTAGTATTTGTCCTTATCATGGAGGTGCATATCCTGAATGCAACAAAATGCTGGGTCCTCTTTATGGATCCATTCTGTCAGTCTATGTCTTCTCATTGGGGAATTGAGTCCATTAATATTAGGAGATATTAAGGAATAGTGATTGTTGCTTCCTGTTATTTTCGATGTTATTTTTAGGTTTGTGTGGCTATCTTCTTTTGAGTTTGGAAGATTACTTTCTTGCTTTTTCTAGGGTGTAGTTTCCCTCCTTGAGTTGACATTTTCCATCTATTATCCTTTGTAGGGCTGGGTTTGTGGAAACATATTGTGTAAATTTGGTTTTGTCATAGAGTATTTTGGTTTCACCATCTATGTTAATTGAGAGTTTTGCTGGGTATAGCAGCCTGGGCTGGAAGTTGTGTTCTCTTAGGGTCTGTATGAGTTCTGCCCAGGATCTTCTAGCTTTCATAGTCTCTGGTGAGAAGTCAGGTGTAATTCTGATAGGTCTGCCTTTATATTTTACTTGACCTTTTTCTTTTACTGCTTTTAATATTCTTTCCTTGTTTTGTGTTTTCACGATAATGTGATGGGAGGAATTTCTTTTCTGGCCCAATCTATTTGGAGTTCTGTAGGCTTCTTGTATATTTATGTTCATCTCTTTCTTTAGGTTAGGGAAGTTTTCTTCTATAATTTTGTTGAAGATATTTACTGGTCCTTTAAGTTTGGAATCTTTACTCTCTTCTATACCTATTATCCTCAGGTTCTGTCTTCTCATTGTGTCCTGGACTTCATGGGTGTCTTGGGTTAGGAGCTTTTTGCATTTTGCATTTTCTTTGACTATTGTGTCAATGTTATCTATGGTATCTTCTACAATTGAGATTCTCTCTTCTAGCTCTTGTATTCTGTTGGTGATGCTTGCATCTATGACTCCTGATCTCTTTCCTAGGTTTTCTTTTTTCTTTTTCTTTTTTTACTGAAAGACTTTAATTTTAAATCATCAAGCACATTTATTCTGAAAGAAACCATCTGGGTTATTGAAAATCTTTTCAAAGCACAGATGTTTCTCTAGAAAATTTGTACTTGGAAATTTTTGGTAATAATATCCACAGGGTGGGGAAGTACTTGTGTAGAGATAACAGTTTATATCCTGGCTTGCCCTGAGTCAGGCAGCAGTTATATTCTTCAGTGTGAAAGGTGGCGTCAGCCAGGCAGTAGTGGCACATGCCTTTAATCCCAGCACTCGGGAAGCATAGGCAGGTGGATTTCTGAGTTGGAGGCCAGCCTGGTCTACAGAGTGAGTTCCAGGACAGCCAGGGCTATACAGAGAAACCCTGTCTCAAAAAACCAAAAAAAGAAAAAAAGAAAGAAAGAAAGAAAGAAAGAAAGAAAGAAAGAAAGAAAGAAAGAAAGAAAGAAGCAAAGAAAGAAAGAATCCAGGTACAAAGACAGGAGGTTCCTGACTTGGATGTTTTCTCTGAAATAGTAACTTATTAGGGGCAGGAAGAAATCTTGGGTAGCATGGTAATAACATCCACTTCATTGGCTGGATCCAGTTCCATGTGCTGTTGGTACCAAGAAGACAAGTCTCATAATTTCTCTTGCACTCACCAGCCTAAGCCAAAGACAGACTCTCTTTTAAAGTGCTCTTTAAATGGAAAAAGTAGCCTATTTGGAATGTCCTTTTTTTTTATGCTTTATTTACATTTCCAATGTTTCCCCTTTTCTGGGTCTCATCTTTGGAAACACCCTATCCCCTCCATCTCCCTGTCTCTATGAGGGAATTCCACCTCCCACCCACCTGCCCACCCATCCCCATATGCCCACCTTGACATTCCCCTTTACTGGGGCCTCTAACATCCTCAGGCCCAAGGGCATCTCCTCTCTCCCTGATGGCCATCGAGGCCATCCTCTGCCACATATGTGGTCCGAACCATGGGTCCATAGATGTGTATTCTTTGGTTGGTGGTCCAAACTCCAGGACAACCGGGGGGAGGGTCAGGCCCATTGATGCTCTTGCTCCCTCCATGGGGCTGCAAATTCCCTCAGCTCCTTGAGACCTTCCTCCAACTCCTCCATCTGAGACCTCACTCTCAGTCCAGCAGTTACTGTTAAGTGAA
>JAPYYD010004359.1:0-13181 GCA_028551405.1 Uromys caudimaculatus | reverse complement strand
CCATGTGTTCACATTAAAGTTAAATTTAACTCCCCAAACCATAGCTGTTCTGAAATTTGTCTTCTCCATCTCTTCTATCTGGACCCAGTGCACTTCTTTAAATATTCCAAGTAAGCCATTTCCTTCTTATTTTAACTCTGAGATTTCCACTCTGTGTCTGGGTTTTATTATTCCTCAATAAAGATGGTCTTTCCTTAATAGTAAGATCCACTTGTGTATTTTTCTGGGACCCAGTCAGGGCTTTCCTGAGTCTTCTTCCAGATCCAATATGAAACTTTTTGATTCCAAATGCAGACATTGTCTTAGAAATAAACCATATATCATATGGAACCAGAAGCAGAAGCCAAGAAGTGTGCACTATTTTGGATTTTGATAGTCATATTTCTTTTTATGAAATATCTCCATACTTTTAAAGCATAGGACTAATGTTAATATCATTATGAGAATTGCAATGTTCTCTAATGGAAGAAATCTATAACAAACTCTGGACTCCCAAGTCTTAGGAAATATTGTGAAAATGAAGGCAGAAAAAGTAAGAACCAGAGGATATATTGCTGTGAAATGATGTCCTGTGGACATAACGAAGCTGTTTCACACAGAGTCACAGTAACTGTGGTTGACAAGACCTTCACAGTTAATACTTCCAACATGGACTGGGGAAGGGATCCTGAGGCCCATCCTCTAACAGAGAACCTATGAAACATTGATGACGGCTATTGTAGAAGGGCATAACATTTTATTTGTGGGGTGGCTACTTGTAGGCTGCCTATGTCATAGTGGACAAATCTACACACATAATTTATTGTAAATAAGACTTTAACTTATTAGGTTGTTTAAAAAATTGAAAAGAACATTAAAGAGATATCAAAATCTTCATGAATACAAGGGAGGGGTGTATGTGTATGCATGGTGTGTTTGTATGTGTGGGCTTGTGGGTTTCTGTGCACATACATTTGTGGGTGGAGTAGCATAAGTCAGCACATATGCCTGTGGGAACCATAGTGGGACACAGAATATCTTTATCATTCTCCACCTTATTTATTATTTAAAATAATTTTTAATTTAAATATATTTTGATAACACTCTTTCCCTCTCCAAAATCATTCAAAATCCTCTCTCCATCCCCACCCAACCAATATTGAGTTCTTTCTCAATCCAATGCAACAACCCCTCTCCACAAACAAGAAAATATAATAAAACCATACTCCCAAAGAAAAACAAAACAAAACACCAAAATGTAACCAAATAAAAGCATACAAAAAGTTGTAGAATCCATTATATGCTTATCAACTACTTATAATCATGAGACCTGTCCTGGTGTGGTTGATATACCCACTGTCACTTAATTGGAGAAAAACCTAAATTTTTCTCTCCTAGAAAATATAAGTGACAGTTCAGTAGTTAGCTTTTATCTTAGGGGTTAGGTTTTCATCCATCCATCCATCCATCCATCCATCCATCCATCCATCCATCCATCCATTCATCCATCAATTTTTAAACATAACAAAATCAAATATAATAAGATAGAACAAAAACTATAACATCAAAGACAAGACAAACCAAAAGAAGTCAAGGAGCCCAAGAGAAGGCACAATAATCAGAAATCTGCCCACTCATACACTCAGGAATCTCATAAAACCATTAATCTGGAAGCTCTAATATATATGCAGAGGGCCCAGTGAAGACCAACACAGGCCCCATGTATGCTGCTTGAGCATATATGAGTTCATAAGAATTCTGCTCATATTATTTAGAGGGCACAGCTTTATTGGTGCCCTCCATATCCTCAGGTATCTATGTTCTTTCCCGAGCTCTCATAGGGGAGATTTGATAGAGATACTTCACTTAGTGCTGAGTGATCTAAGGTCTACCCTCTCTGTGCAATGTCTGGCTGTGGGTGTCTGTGTTTGTTTCTATCTAATATGGAAAGAAGTTTTTCTGACGATGGCTGAACAAGGCACTGATTGAAGAGTATAGAGAATATCATTAAGATTCAGTTTATTACTAACATTCCTCCTTTTAAAATCAGTATTATGTTGTTTTACTCTAGGTCCCTGGCTATATAGTCTCATGTTTTTGGTAACCCAAGCAGTGTCAGGTATTGATTCCATCTTATGGAGTGGGCCTTAAGTCAAATTAGTTATTGCTTAGTTACTTCCACAAGCTTTTTAACAATGTTGCCCTAACACATCCTTTAGGCACTATATCATTGTAGATACTATATTTCTGGTTGTCTTGGTGCTTATGTTTCTTTTTTAAATGCATGCAGAGTAAGATCCCGTACCATCAGTATTGGAATGGGGTTGTGAGGCAAAGCTCTATGTAGGCACCAATTCTGCATGTCTATATTTAATGTGTTGTGTGGATGTTGTCTTCAGCAATCGGGCCTTGCTGTCAGATTCTGGAGAGCAACCTATTGTCTTTGCAACATACTGGGTTATTTGATGATTTCCATTGGGCCCCTTTGGCCAACAACTCTAGATATAATTCAATCCCACTACTGGAGGGTTTTTTTGGTGATAGGAGATGTCCATCTGGGACTCTGTCTTCTATATTACTTGGTGATTTTTATATATGAATAGATTGTAAGAAGTTTCTAATAAAGTAGGTTTTTGTACTACCCCTCAAATGCTCCTTAATTTTAGCTGTCTATTCTTATAGTCTCTCCCACAACTCCACCTTCCATTCACCTTCTCACTGGGTTTTCCCCTTACACCTTCTTTGTCTATCCATAGATATCTATTCAATTTATTTTTCCTAAAGAGATCTATCTGGTCAGGCAGTAGTGTCATGTGCCTTTAATCCCAGCACTCAGGAGGCAGAGTTAGGTGGATCACAAAATGTGAAGCTGGCTTGGCATAAATAGTGAGTTCTAAGACAGCAAGGGCTATGTAGAGGAATCCTGTCTTCAGAAACGAGAGAGAGAGAGAGAGAGAGAGAGAGAGAGAGAGAGAGAGAGAGAGAGAGAGAGATTTGTTTTCTGTTCTCTTTAGTCCCTTACTCTATATCAGTCTTCTGAAGTTCTATGAATTATATCTTTGTTATCATTGACTGAAAAACTAATATCCACATATAAGTGAATACAATATTTGTCTTTCTGAGGATATATAACTCTGTAGAATTTTTTATTAGTCCCATCTGTCTGTCTGATGCAAACTTCACGATGTCAAATTTACAGATATCATCTGTAAATAATTATACTTTGAATTCTTCTTTTCCAATTCATATTCTCTTGACTTCCTTCAGCTGTATTATTGCTTTAGCTAAAATGTCAAGTATTATATTGAATAGGTATGAATAGATTGGGCAACCTTGCCTTATTCTTGATTTTTAGTGGAATTTTCATTGGTTTTTTTCTCCATTTAAGTTGATGTTGGTTATAGGCTTGCTGTAAACCGCCTTTATTACATTGATATATATCCCTTGTATCCCTCATTTCTTCAGGACTTTTATTATGAAGAGATGTTGGATTTTTGTCAAAGGCCTTTTCTGCAACTAATGAGATGTTCATGTGGTTTTGGTCATTCAATTTGTGTATATGGTTGCTTGCGTCTATCTATTTGTATATGTTGGACCATCCCTACATCTCTGAAATGAAGCCTATTTGATCATGGTGGACAATATTTTTCATGTGTCCTTGGATTTGTTTGTAAGCATTTTATTGTAAAATTTTGCACCTCTTTTCATAATGGAAATTGGTCTGTAGTTCTCTTTCTTTGATGGTTTTTTATGTGGTTTGGGTGACAGGGTAACAGTGATTTTGTTAAATGAATTAAGCTTTGTTTCTTCTGATTTTATTTTGTGTAATAATTCAAAGAGTATTGGTGTTAACTTTTTTGAAAGTCTGCTTAAATTCTGGATTAAAATCCTCTGGTCCTGGGTTTTGTTTTTGTTTTTGTTTGGGAAACTTTTAATGACTACTTATACTTCATTATATGTTAAAGATCTGTTTAAATTGCTTATCTGATCTTGATTTAACTTTGATAAGTGGTATGTATTAAGAAAATTTTCCATTTCTTTTAGATTCCCAATGGTTGAGTTTGGTATTTTTCAAGTCCGTTCTTCTAATTCAATGGATTACCTCCATGTCTGCTGTTAAGTCTCTCTTTTTGTTTTTAATTTTATTCATTTTGATCTCACCTCTCTTTTAGTTAATTTAAATAAGTCTTTGACAATTTTATGGATTTTCTCATTGTAAATTGAGAAACAAGAATATTCCATGATAAAAAAGAGGGGCTGTGCTCACTCCTGGAGAGGCAACTCATTTTTCTAAGTGTGGCTTTTCTTGCTCATCCCCAGGAGGTACCAGCCATAATTCCATTGGTATTATCCCATACTCATAACTCAGAGAATCCGTAGTTGCAGCCCAAGCTATCTGACCACTTACAAGAGAGGCAATGGGTGGGTTTCACCTAATATGTACACCTATGAATCGGTAGGTATGTGGTCCTAGATGTAGCCATGTATATCCTCCAATGTCCTCAACATGTTTTGCAGCATATGTAGCCCAGATGAGATACTGGAGTGAATCTAGCTCATCCTACTGTATACTACCAATTAGATCTCCTATATCCATGGTATACTGGAGGTCCAAGATTACTGCTAACACTAAAGAAAGGACCAGGGTTTGGAATCTCAAAAATAGAAGAGAATCAGGGTATGCTGGGGTCACTGGTTATAAACAAATAATTGAGGTGTAGCTACTCTGTTTAGCCATAAATAGTGCATTCAGAACCATTGAAGCATCCTGGCTTCTCTACCTCCATCCCCTAGATTCTTGTCTCTTATGCTACCAGGGATGCAATCTTATTCTCTGCTTATACTATGATCTCTGCCCTACAAGTATGTACTTGAGACACATATGTAACAAGAGAGAAAGAAGTGGTGCTATTTGGGCTTCACCCTGAAGGAATGAGCAGAATATGCTTTTGGGTAGACTCAGGGCAGAATTTGGTATAGGAGACTTGGATGCTGATAGAACTTAAGCTAAGGAGGGGAAAACATCTATAGGTCTTGAATGTGATTTCTACCCCAGGCCAAGAACTGAAGAGTCACAAACCACATAACCCAGAAGCCTGTTGATAGCAGGGCTTAGAAGGATCAAGGCCAGAAGAACAAGTACAAAGATAATCTCTGGCCAGATTTACAAGTGAAAAAGGTACAAGCATGAACTGAGATGCTACTAAGTGGCCTTTTTGTCTTTTAATTATTTAAAAACACGGGGCCACTAATCAGAATGGACACTTAGAAATTTTCTAAGGCCAACACCCAGGATCATCATCGCATTGCAGCAAAATCCCCAAGAGTGAGGCAAAATAAACTCCCATGTATCTCAATTTCTAGCCCTGGCATATATTTATATATGATGAGTCAGGCAAACATACAGGAATATAAGAAATATGCCTATGGTCCTATGGTCAGGTGTTCAGTGTAGATCATTACCCTCTTCTGGATAATGGACATGCTCACATGGAGGTTTTTTCCATCCATCATTCCAAAGCCTTATCCCATTTCAAGGGTGTAGAAATTAAATAGCTATGGGATCAGATGTTGGACAGGGTCTGAGCTACAGATCCTGGCTTGCGGTAAACTAAATAAATGATCAAAGGTGTGGAAGAAGAACAGCGAAGAGTTCAGGACAGCCCAGCAGTCTGTTATTTCTGTAAAAGGTGTTGGTGGAATTACAGTGATATGTACTGCTCCATCTTCATCAGCACTTGATCCTAACTAAGCTACTCATTTTCTCTTGGTAAATTTGTTTCCTCATCTGTATGAATTTGTGATTAAGAATAAGCTCCAGAGGATGGATATGGAGATTAAAAGAGATGTTACCTACAATGTGCTTGACATATGGGGCCCCTTACTAACTCTAACCACTACTATAATCATGTAGGACCCTGCCTAGACCTGGCCTCTGACTTGTTTGTGACTTTTATCTATTAACTTTCTTTCTTTGGGGATCACCCTTCAGTTTTCCCAATGAGAATGTGAGTATAGATCCCCAGCTCACATCTATCTTGGAAATCAAAGAATTGTTCTATGGTGGGGTTGATTGTGGAGGTAAGATGTAGGCCTGATAAAACAGAAATGCCTGAGTTGTAGAGAACAAAATGAGAGATAGGGCAAGGTGTGTGTGTGTGTGTGTGTGTGTGTGTGTGTGTGTGTGTGTGTGTAGGAGCCTAGATCTAGTTGCTTTTTCCAGCTTTGCTCACCCTGATTTCAGTTGGCCACCTTGGGAATCCCCAAACTAAAGTTAGTCCTGTGTTGACTAAAACAAAAACTCAAGGTCATAAAAATAAATAGAAGTGAAACCGAGCTGATGGTAAGCAAAGCATGGCAAACAGGGCCAGGTGTGGCTCTGAGAAGAAAGAGGCCCTTTTATGATAAAATTTACATCTTGCTACATCCTCACATTCCAAGTTCAATCTTTAATTTATAACCCTGAAAGTCCAGGACAAAAGGAGCTTCAGAACCAGCCACTTGTGGCTTTGTATGTTAGCAGGGTATTAGAATGGAGTTGACTGGACCAGAACTATGGAGTTCCATCTCAATTTCCTAATCTAGAGAGAAATGAATAACTGAGTGAGGAAGCACAAAAACTCCTATTTCTTGAAACTCCATAATTCAGTCACATGATTTAAGTCCTTCATAATTTTGTCTCTTGTTGTCACAGATTGGGACTTCTTCCTCATGACCTAGAAATTCTGCTCTCAGGACTTCGTCACAGAGATGTCATATGACCTAAGTGACTTGGAGACTCAAAGCTAGAGTTCACTTTTTAAAATTGCATTTTATTATTTTCATTTTTATTTATTACTTATTTATTTATTTTTATAATAAAATTAAATTGTTAGAGAATTTTAGAGAAATGTTTCATATAACAGTGCAAGTCACTACAGTACTTCTAATGAATAGTTTACCAAATAGTACCAAAGTATAAATTGTGCATAAAATTTTACCTAGTAAACTTATTTCTAGGAATTTATGTTGACAAAAATATGTATGTACTGTGGGATGTTTATCACAGTATTATATACAATGGTGAATTATGAGAAACATGTCAAAATTAAATACAGAAGTAATAAATTATGAAATTACTTGTAGACATTTCTATAATAATTAAAATAATCTTTTTTGGCTAAACCTTTAGAAGCCAATATTATCATTATCTTATACTTTCACATAATAAATATGATTAAAGTAAATTAAATCACTTTGTAAAAACATTATGCAATTGGAAAGTATTTCTGACAGACCAACTCTTACAGTTTTATAGGCCATTCCGTTTTTCTCCTTTGAAATGACAAAGGAAAGTTGACTTCAGTCAAAATAGCACACAACCTAATCTCATAAATCACATGTTTAATGTTACTTGTATTCAGTAGGTTTTGAAAACCTTACTACTATAACACTCAACTAAAAATAAGTTGACAATTCCTGACTAAATTCAGAGAAATAAATACTAGTCTTCTAAAATATACAGGACTCACCTCCCCAATGTGACCATAAAATTCAAATACTTCCAATGTTCTCCCTTGATGGTATGTAAGCTTGATTCTGAGCAAAGAGCAACATTCCTTTGCATTTCCCATGGCCATTACACTGAAATTCATCAGATACCTGTAACACTTCCTGAAGTTACCCCTTAAATATTTCTAATTGACCAGTAAGAAGTGTCCTTCTTTATCATTTTTTGATCACTTTTGGTTGAATGTTGATTGTATTCAATATTAGAATGGCTATCCCAGCTTGTTTCTTGGGACCATTTGCATGGAAAATTGTTTTCCAACCATTTACTCTGAGGTAGTGTCTGTCTTTGTCACTGAGGTGTGTTTCCTGTATGCAGCAAAATGCTGGGTCCTCTTTACACATCTAGTCTGTTAGTCTATGGCTTTTTACTGGGGAACTGAGTCCATTGATGTTAAGAGATATTAAGGAAAAGTATTCTTACTTCCTGTTATTTTTGTTGTTAGAGGTGGTATTATGTTTGTGTGGCTATCTTATTTTGCATTTGTTGAAAGATTATTTTCTTTCTTTTTCTAGGGTTTAGTTTCCCTCACTGTGTTGGCGTTTTCCATCTATTATGTTTTGTAAGACTGAATTTGTGGAAAGATATTGTGTAAATTTAGTTTTATCATGGAATATCTTGTTTTCTCTGTCTATATTAATTGAGAGTGTTGTTGGGTATAGTAGCCTGGGCTGGCATTTGTGTTCTCTTAGGGTCTTTATGACATCTGCCCAGGATCTTCTAGCTTTCATAGTCTCTGGTGATAAGTCTGGTGTAATTCTGATAGGTCTGCCTTTATATGTTACTAGACCTTTTTCCCTTACTGTTTTTAAATATTCTTTCTTTGTTTAGTGCATTTTGTGTTCTGATTATTATGTGAGGGGAAGAATTTCTTTTCTGGTCCAGCCTATTTGGAGTACTGTAGGCTTCTTGTATGTTCACGTGCATCTCTTTCTTGAGGTTAGGGACATTTTCATCTATAATTTTGTTGAATATATTTACTGCCCCTTTAAGTTGGAAATCTTTGCTCTCTTCTGTACTTATTATTGTTAAGTTTTGCTTTCTCATTGTGTCCTGGATTTCCTGGATGTTTCAGGATAGGATCTTTTTGCATTTTGCATTTTCTTTGACTGTTGTGTCAATGTTTTTTATGGTATCTTCTGCACCTGAGATTCTCTATTCTATCTCTTGTATTCTGTTGGTGATGCTTGCATCTCTGACTCATGATCTCTTTCCTAGGTTGTGATTTCTTTATTGTTTCTATTTCCATTTTTTGATCCTAGATGGTTTTGTTCATTTCCTTCCCCTTTTTGATTTTGTTTTCCTGTAATTCTTTAAGGGAATTTTGTGTTTCCTCTTTAAGGGCTTCTAACTGTTTACTTATGTTCTCCTGTATTTCTATAAGGGAGTTATTTATGTCCTTTTTAACATCATTCATCATCATAATGAGAAATGATTTTTAGATCTGAATCTTGCTTTCCTGGTGTCATGGTGTATCCAAGATTTGCTATGGTGGGAGAACTGGGTTCTGATAATGCCAGGTAAACATGGTTTCTGTTGCTTATGTTTTTGAGCTTGCCTCCTGCCATCTGGTTATCTCTAGTGCTCCCTGTCCTCCCTTTATCTGACTGGAGCCTGTCCTTCCTGTGATCCGGGTTGTGTCAGAACTCCTCAGAGACCAGATATCTCTGGGATTCTATGATTCTGAGATTCTGTGTTCCTGAGATCCTGTGTGTGTCAGAGCTCCTGGGAGTCAAGCTGCCTCTGGGACCCTGAGTTCCCAGTGTGACCAAGCTCCTGGTATCTTGTGATCCTTTGATCCAGGGAGTGTTAGAGCCCCTGGGAGTGGAGCTTCCTCTAGGTGTTGTAGAACTGTCTGAGGAGTTTGTGTCCAAGGTCTGCTCAAGGAACTGGCTCAGACTGGTAGAAACCCTTGCCACTGGTCTGGTGGGGTTCCTGGGTCCCTGGATCCCACTGGTCCCAGTTACTCCAGGTGTTGGAACAGATATTGTGTCCTCCACACTTCTGATCCTTTGATACTGGGCATGTTAGAGCACCTGGGAGTGGAACTTCCTCTGGGCACTTTGGGACTGGCTGAGAAGTTCACATCCAAGGTCTGCTCAGGACACTAGCCCAGACCAGAATGAACCTGTGCCACTGGTCAAGCGGGGTTCCTGGGTCCCTGGATCCAGCTGGTCCCAGTTACTCCTGGTGTTGGGCAGGAGAGACAATAGTTAATCTCAACATAACTATTTTAAAGACACAACATATCCAAGTTATTGATATAAGAGTAGACTGTAGCCTTTTCAACTCTTTGAAATAAAGTATAATTGTTAATTTTGTGAGTTATTAGGTATGTGTGTAAATACATCAAAATAAAAGTATTTCAGAAAGTCAAAACTGGCCACTCCTGTGATGTAAAAGTCAGAGATATTTAAAACATTCTTTGTGAAATATACCCAATCATTTTCACATAAATGAAAACATGGTGTTTCCTTGCAAGAACAAAGGGAAAATGAACATAAGCATCACTGTTGTGCTAAGTCAGTTTTAAATCTTCAGTTTGTTTGGGTGTTCACTGATCTTGTGATGTTCTTTTGAATCCAGTACAGTGTGTCCAAGGCTTAACTCTTGAAAGTTTCATTGTTGTTGGCATCACAAGAAACACTACCTCTGGGCGTCATCTTCTCTATCAGTTAATATTTCAGGGATTGTGATTTTTTTTGGGGGGTGGGGGGTTATCAGCAGAGCCCTACCACTAGATTTGAACAATTGTATAGGAATGTTAAGATGAATTATTTATTTTTAACCATTTAGTTTAATTCATCTAATCTCCTGCTTTTATTAGTTCTTTGAGAATTTCATACAACATATTTTGATCATATCATCTGTTTCCAAACTCAGATCTAACTCCTTTCCCTACCTACCTTGATTTGTGTCTTTTTGCTTTTTTAACCTATGAACAACAGTTGGTACAGTCTACCCTCTCCTGGGTATGTAGCTTTCCACTGGCATGTGTTTGAATTACCAGGGGCTACAGTTCTCCCAGCCAGGTATCAATTGAGAATTGCTTTTTGGATGATGACAGGACTTCTTGTCTTCTTTCTTTCTCCATACTGAAATTTTGTCTGGCTTGTGCTTGCATAGGTCTTATGTACACTGCTGCATATGCACTAGCCCTATAATCTTCCAAAAACAACTGTTTCCTGATAATCACCCATCATCTTTAGCTCTTATGACCTTTCTATGCCAACATCCACAGTGATCCTTTACCTTTGAAAGATTCAATTCCTATTTTTTGCCCATGTAACAAGCAGCATGGACTTCTGATTACACTTTTGGTGACTGCAGTCTTGGAACTGTCTGGGAGCCATTGATTTGTCTTGTAGCATCTTAACAATAATTGAAACCAGAAAGCCCTGGGTTTTCTGGACTGGAAACATCCAAACAAATGGCTGCTAAGTCATTTCATTTGGGAACATCCCTTTTTTGACCCCTGAACTTTCTCTTGTTATCACATCAACTGAGTTTCTGCATTTTCTGTTTTGATTGGTAGGTTTGGTTAAATAAATAAATAAATAAATAAATAAATAAATAAATAAATAAAAACCAAATAATCTGGTCTCTGGTGAAATGTGCTTTTCTGTCTTCCTAGGTTCTGGCTTGTGTGCCCTATAACTTAAGGTCCCTCTGTGTTCTGATATTGTCCATTATCTTATTTACTTTGAAATTCTGTGAGAATGGACTGCTTTCCTTCCTGCAACAGTTCTGTAGGGGCATGTTCTGGTAAATCAAACTGATAGTGGTTATCGCTATATAATATAAATGTATAACTATATAACTATCACTTTCAATTCTTCCAAGGAGAAAGCACCTTTGCTATCTATAACTGAAATTATGGGGCTAAAATATATGGGCTTTCTCTGTGTATTCTCTGTTTTAGTAAGTTGGTACTTACTAGAATTTGGTTTTGTTTAATAAAAACACTATGTTTTGTGTTATTAATAATACAGTGAAAGAGAAGAATGTTTAAAAGGACATAAACACAATGATATATTTTTGGCAGACATTAGGGAAAATTTTATATTGTAAATTTGTTTTGTTCTAAGGTAAAAAATTAAATTGACGATAAAGGAGCTACAGAATCAGCTTAGCAGTTAAGACAACTTGATGCTCTTCTGTGGACCCACGTTGGGCTCCTAGCAGTCATTACTCACTTCTGGTTGCCCAGTCCTGCCTGTATTTTTAGTTTTAAGAGTTTTGACACCTCTTCTGACCTCCTCTGCAGTCATCAACATACACACACACACCTTCAATAAACAGTTCACAGATACTGAAAAAAGAAGTTGAAGAAAATGTCAGAGGCATTGTAAGATTTCCCATGTTTATTGATTAGCAACATTAATATTGTAAAAATGATCATCTTACAAGAAGTAAATCTACAGACTAAATTTAATCATCAAAATACTGATGTAACCCTTTTACATATATCAAAAATTGATCTTAAAATTTATATAGAAACACAGAGTACCCCCAATATCCCAGATAATCCTGAAGAAAAAATAATAATCAGGAAAGTAAAACAAGTTTTTGGAGGTATAGTTATCCTGGATCTCCAGTTATGTTACACAGCTAGAGTAACAAAAACTGTATGATACAGGCATAGAGAAAGATATATTAGTCAATACAATAGAATTGAAAACACATATAAGCCCACAAAATTATAAACACCTAATTTTTGTCAGAGAGGCAAAAAATAGACATAGGCAGAAAAACAGCATATGTCAGAAATTGTTCTGGTCAAACTGTATAGGTACATTTAGAATAATTAAACTAGAGCTTTTTTTTCACCTTTAGTAAAACTCAACTTCATATAGATTAATTGTTCAAGGACATCAACATAAAATTGGTATTCTAAGTCTGGTAGAGGAGAAACTAGGGAATATGCTCAGATTCATTGGAGAGGAAAGATTACTCTGAACAGAACCATTATAGTGAAGACATTAAGACCTCTAATTAGTAAATGGGATATTATAAAACTAAAATGTTGCTGTACTATAAACTACATAATCATTTGAGTGAAGGAACAGTCTATAGAATGGAGAAAATATCTTTATCATCTGTAAATCTGAAAAACATTTAGTGTCTATAATATATATAAAGAACTCAAAAATCCAAACAACTTACACTGTTATTCTTGCCACATACTTGAGACTAGATAGGTTATGGGCCCTAGAGGATAATCTATTGTTTTCATTGTAATGAATAAATATGAAATTAGAATGACTTCTAATGATACATTGTCATATGCTTAGAGCAGAACATCACTCACATTCATCAGAGAAGCTTCTTCTTGCAGTAGATGGAGATTAACATGGACATGCACAAATGGACAATGTGCAGAGAGTGAGAGATTTTGGAGCACTCAGCCCTAAATGATATGTTTTTATTAAACTCCTCCTCCTCAAGGGTCAGAGTATGAAAACACAGACAAGTTCAACCAAATAAAATTCTAGCATGGGTTAGGGAAAGTGTGAATAAGCACAAAGTTATAGCTCTAACTTAGGAGCTATTTGCAATTGATATCTGCTGGGAGAGGTGAAATCAGTTTTCTTCAGTTGAGTGACACTGGGTATGATGAACCACACTCCAGGGCAGGTCTCAAAAATCTTTA
>JAPYYD010004358.1:0-13182 GCA_028551405.1 Uromys caudimaculatus | reverse complement strand
CTGGTTTGCTGTATATTGCTTTTACTATGTTTAGGTATGGGCCTTGAATTCCTGATCTTTCCAAGACTTTTATCATGAAGGGATGTTGCATTTTGTCAAATGCTTTTTCAGCATCTAAGGAAATGATCATGTGGGTTTTTTCTTTGAGTTTGTTATGTAATGGATTACATTGATGGATTTCTGGGTATTGAACCATCCCTGCATCCCTGGGATGAAGCCTACTTCATCATGGTGAATGACCCTTTTGATGTGTTCTTGGATTGGTTTGCGAGAATTTTATTGAGTATTTTTGCATCGATATTCATAAGGGAAATTGGTCTGAAGTTTTATTTTATTGTTGGGTCTTTGTGAGGTTTTGGTATCAGTGTGATTGTGGCCTCATAGAAGGAGTTGGGTAGCGTTCCTTCTGTTTCTATTTTGTGGAATAGATTGAAGAGTATTGGTATTAGGTCTTCTTTGAAGGTCTGATAGAATTCTGCACTGAACCCATCTGGACCTGGGCTTTTTTTGGTTGGGAGACTTTTAATGGCTTCTTCTATTTCTTTAGGGGTTATGGGACTCTTTAGATGGTTTATCCTGACTTGACTTTGGTATTTGTTATCTGTCTATTAACTTGTCAATTTCATCCAGATTTTGTAGTTTTGTTGAGAATAGACTTTTGTAGGAGGATCTGATGATTTTTTGAATTTCCTCAGATTCTGTTGCTATATCTCCCTTTTCATTTCTAATTGTGTTAATTTGGATACTGTCTCTGTGCCCTCTGGTTAGTCTGGCTAAGGGTTTATCTATCTTGTTGATTTTCTCAAAGAACCAGCTCCTGGTTTTGTTGATTCTTTGTATAGTTCTTTTAGTTTCTACTTGGTTGATTTCAGCCCTCAATTTGATTATTTCCTGCCTTCTACTCCTCTTGGGTGTATTAGCTTCTTTTTGTTCTAGAGTTTTCAGGTGTGCTGTTAAGCTGTTAGTGTATGCTCTCTCCAGTTTCTTTTTGGAGGCATTCAGAGCTATGAGTTTTCCTCTTAACACTGCTTTCATTGTGTCCCACAGGTTTGGGTATGTTGTACTTTCATTTCCATTAAATTCCTCAAAGTCTTCAATGTCTTTCTTTATTTCTTCCTTGACCAAGTTGTCACTGAATAGAGCATTGTTCAGCTTCCGTGTGTATGTGGGCTTTCTGTTGTTATTGTTGCCATTGAAGTCCAGCCTTAATCTGTAGTGATCTGATAGGAGGCATGGGATTATTTCAATCTTCTTATATCAGTTCATCAATTATATGATCAATTTTGGAGAAGGTCCCATGAGGTGCTGAGAAGAAGGTATATCCTTTTGATTTAGGATGAAATGTTCTATAGATATCTGTTAAATCCATTTGGTTCATAACATCTCTTAATTTCACTGTGTCTCTCTTTAGTTTGTGTTTCCAAGATCTGTCCATTGATGTTAGTGGGGTGTTGAAGTCTCCCACTATAATTGTGTGAGGTGCAATGTGTGCTTTGAGCTTTAGTAAAGTTTCTTTTATGAATGTGGGTGCCCTTGCATTCGGGGCATAGATGTTCAGAATTGAGAGTTCTTTTTGGTAGATTTTTCCTTTGATGAGTATGAAGTGTCCTTCCTTATCTTTTTTGATACATTTTGGTTGAAAGTTGATTTTATCCGATATTAGAATGGCTACTCCAGCCTGTTTCTTGGGACCATTTGCCTGGAAAATTGTTTTCCATCCCTTTACTTTGAGGTAGTGTTTGTCTTTAACACGGAGGTGCGTTTCCTGGATGCAACAAAATGCTGGGTCCTGTTTATGGATCCAGTCTGTCAGTCTATGTCTTTTTATTTGGGAATTGAGTCCATTGATGTTAAGAGATATTAAAGACTAGTGATTGTTGCTTCCTGTTATTTTCGATGTTATTTTTATATTTGTGTGGCTATCTTCTTTTGAGTTTGTTGGAAGATTACTTTCTTGTTTTTTCTAGGGTGTAGTTTCCCCCCTTGAGTTGGCCTTTTCCATCTATTATTCTTTGTAGGGATGGGTTTGTGGAAACATACTGTGCAAATTTGGTTTTTTCATAGAGTATTTTGGTTTCACCATCTATGGTAATTGAGAGTTTTGCTGGGTATAGCAGCCTGGGCTGGCAGTTGTGTTCTCTTAGGATCTGTATGAATTCTGCCCAGTATCTTCTAACTTTCATAGTCTCTTGTGAGAAGTCTGGTGTAATTCTGATAGGTCTACCTTTATATGTTTCTTGACCTTTTTCCCTTACTGCTTTTACTATTCTTTCCTTATTTTGTGTATTTGTTGTTTTGACTATAATGTGGTGGGAAGAATTTCTTTTCTAGTCCAATCTATTTGGAGTTCTATAAGCTTCTTGTATATTTATGTCCATCTCTTTCTTTAGGTTAGGGAAGTTTTCTTCTATAATTTTGTTGAAGGTATTTACTGGTCCTTTAAATTGGGATTCTTCACTCTCTTCTATACCTATTATCCTCAGGTTCTGTCTTCTCATTGTATCCTGGATATCCTGGATGTTTTGGGTTAGGAGCTTTTTGCATTTTGCATTTTCTTTGACTGTTGTGTCAGTGTTTTCTATGGGATCTTCTGCTCCTGAGATTCTCTCTTCTATCTCTTTTATTCTGTTGGTGATGCTTGCATCTATGACTCCTGATCTCTTTCCTAGGTTTTCTAACTCCAGAGTTCTCTCCCTTTGTGATTTCTTTATTGTTCTATTTCTATTTTTAGTTCCTGGATAGTTTTGTTCATTTCCTTCATCTGTTTGATTGTGTTTTCCTGTAATTCCACCCGTTTGATTGTGTTTTCCTGTAATTCTTTAATGGATTTTTGTGTTTCCTCTTTAAGGGCTTCTAGCCGTTTACCTCTCTTCTCTTGTGGTCTTTAAGGGCGATCTTTCTTTCTTTCTTTCTTTCTTTCTTTCTTTCTTTCTTTCTTTCTTTCTTTCTTAAAGTCTTCTATCATCATTATGAGATATGATTTTAAATCTGAGTCTTGCTTTTCTGGTGTGTTGGGGTATCCAGGGCTTGCTGTGGTGGGAGAGCTGGGTTCTCATGATGCCAAGTAACCTTGATTTCTGTTCCTTATGTTCTTGCCCTTGCCTTTCACCATCTGGTTATCTCTGGTGTTAGCTAGTCTTACTCTCTCTGACTGTCGCTTGTCCTTCCTGCAAGCCTCAGTGTCAATAGTCTTTGAAGACCAGTTCTCTCTGAGAGGAGTTTGGGTTTGGAGAACTGTGGTACAGGGTCAGCTCTGGGGTGCAGACAGAAACCAGAAGGATCTAGTCCCCAGCTGTCCCTTGGTTCCTATGTCCTAATGGCTCTGCAAGGGTCCTTCTTGATCCAATGCATTTGAAGAGAAGTGGTGGTCTTACCTGTGCTTGAAGGTGTATCGGCACTCCTGGGATACCAGCTCTCTCCTGGCACTATTTGAGTATGGAGCCCTGTGTCACAGATTCTGCTCCCCGGCCATGGAAAGAAACCAGAAGACCACTCCTTAGTCCCTGTGTCCTGGGGATTTCAGGTGGGTCCCTCTGAGCAGACAGGCTTGCCCACACTCCTGGGAGTCTAGCTTTCTCCTGGCACTGGCTATGGAGCCCTGGTGACACATGCAGAGGTCTCCCACCAAGGATGGAAACCAGAAGGCTCCGTCCCCCTGCTGTTCCTCAGTCCCTGTCCCTTGATTGTTTCTATACAAGGGCATATGGCAGTCTTTATTTTTAGAAATAGACTTGGGCCAAAGGATTTGGATTCCAAGACTGAAACCCATGGGCTGGGAAACTTCTTCACCTCTGATAAGAACCATTCCAGGATTCTCAACATTTGATGCTGACACCCTTGTTTCCAAAGTACTCCCCAAACTTTTATTTTTAACATCAACTTAACTTATTGCATGATAATTACTTCTGAATCTTGATGTGTCTGCCTCCCCAATTATACTGTGCTCCACTGGGGCGGGGACTCTGTTCTGTGTCTGACTCATGGTAGGTACTCAGTAAACACTGGCTGAATGCTGTGTAGGGAATTGTCATCTGGAAGAGTTGATTTGTGAGCTGATCTTGACACCCACTCCCATTCCCCACCTCTGCTTCCAAACTGTCCTGAACTCTGACCTTTTCTTGTGAATTAATTGGCTGTGCAGGGGAGAGAATCTGAATAACAGTGGAGTTGTGAACAGCCAGGACCATTGTGCCTGCTATACTTGCCCTCAGTGGCAGCCACACAGTCCTTTAATGTTTCAAGAAGTAGTTCTGCCTCTTGGTGGCCATTAAACATGGTGGTGGCCAGGTACTAGAAACACCGTATGGGAATGGGGTAGCAGCCAACCCTAGAAACTCCCTCTCTGTCATGCCACTTTCTTAGCTGGAGGACTGAGGGGTCCACCAAGGACTCTTGGGAAGATGGTGCCATCAGTCACACTGGCCTTCTTTCCCCAGGACCCAAGAAGAATCAAGAACTTCAGTTCTCCCCTGGTGCTCCCAGTAAGTAGTACTGGGTAGCGGAAATCCCTCTTACCTGGGAGTCAAGAGACCTGTGATCAGACTGCTGTGTGGTATGGAACACAGGGTCGTTAGATCTATTTGCCTCAGTTTCCCTTGACAGATTTGGAGTGGATCAGTTGCTTTCTAATCTTTAATAGAAAGGCCTCTTTCATTTTTCTTAACATTTGTATTGTCTATAAAGCAAACATAGGCAGAACTCAGTAAAAGCCATTGACAGGATCTTGGCATGTGTGTAGGCCATCTGCTTACTTGCTTCTTCCCATCTCTGTCCCCAGAAGCTCCTCCCACTATGGAGACAGGGTCTTGGTCTTACTATACAATCCAAGAGGAACTCACTCTATAGAATAGGTTGGCCTTGAACTCACAGAGATCTGCTTGCCTCTGCCTCCTGAGTGCTAGGACTCAAGATGAGTTCATCACACCTGTCTCCCAGCAGGGGTCTTCAGGAAGTCTCCAGGTGCCCTAGAGCATATTTGTGAAGTCCTGGACCAGGTGATTTTCAAGGGTCTAGGAGACAGGATTGAGCAGGAGGTGAAAGACCCACCACTCATGTCTCACTGAGCATCTGCTTCCTTCTTGCTCTATGTTCAAATCTCTGTCTCATCTCTCATTCAACCAAGACCAGAGTATCGGGTCAGAAGTTCTAGATTGGTCAAACTCTCACAAATCCCTGGGGAAGATCAAGACAGCAGGGTACCTACCAGTATTGTTTGAGCATGAAATCTTTCCAGTTTCCTGATACTTGTTTCAGGCTAGTGTAAAATTCCTTACCCACTGCACTGACGGACTTATAACAAAGGACATAGGAACAGAAGAAAAGGCTATGCATTTCTTTGATAGAAGCTTTCCACAATACAGGAACATTCAGAAATGGAGATCTAAGCAAACTTTACTTTTATGAATAGCCAGTGGCCTCATGGTGAGAGGACAAAAGGGTAGGATGGAGTGGTGCTGAAGCTCCGAGGGCTGAGATGAGTCTGTTCAGCTGCTGTTTTTGTCCGTGTCTTAAAAGATAAGGACACTCTTTTTCTCTAGCTACAGGGAAGTCCTCCTTAGAATGTGAGCCTGTTTTGTAGGGGAAGGTCTGCAAGATTTCCTGGTCTGCTTTAGGGGAGAAAGCAAATGAGCAGAATTCTGCCATGACCTTTCTGTTTTCTTCCTTGCTTCCTTCCTTGTCTTGTGGCCTCTCTCATTCTGTAGATAGGGCCCAGGGCCTCAGTGTGCTGCAGGAGAAAGATCCGGTACCCCCAAGCTGGAGGTGATTTTCTGAAGTGCAGTATTTTGGGATATTTCCTAAACTCCATTCCTTACTTTGTCCTGGGAGAACCTGGAAACTAAGTGGAAAGATCAAAAGCCCTTGGGGACTTTGTTCTCCATGGCTCTGCCTCATAGGCTTTGACTGGTGGCAAAGTGGGGTGGGGCATGCTCTGTCACCTGAATCTTCCAGACTACCATCTGCTTCTTTCCCACCATTCTCTTTAGGCTTTTTTCTCTATACTCCTTTCCAGCCCACTCCCAAGCCCTTCTTTTCTCGCCCACTTTTTTTTTTTTCTCCCTATCTTTGTCTCTCCATCTCGTTCTCTATTAAAAAAAAAAAAAAAAAAAAAAACCAACAAAATCAATCCACAGAGCGATTAGATTTGCAAATGAGCGGGCAGGAAACTGGGAACAAAGGGAACCAGAGCCGAAGAAGGAGCAGGTATAATTACTGTAATTAACTCCAGCAGCAGGGACGCAGGGACATAGCCCCTCCTCTGCCGCTGGGAGGTGTTGAGAGGCAAGCGCTGCACGGGAGGATGAGGGGAGCCGGCTGGCTGCCAGGGAACTCAGATATCGCCCCTTCCTCTTCCTAGTGGTTGAGACATTCTCACAGGCTGGGAGGCTCCACCCGGAGCAGATGCCTCTCTGGGAGGATCCCTCTTCTGGGTCTCCACAGAAACATGTTGGAAGTGATCCAGGTTCAGGAAGAAGATGTGACCATTTGTGGGAGGGTGGGGTGTGTGTGGGGGTGTAGGGAACAAAGCCCTCACTTTCATCTTTCACTTGGACATGCGGCTCTTCACCTTCTCTACGACAATCTGAGAGCTGGCTATGTTTTCCCCAGAATCCAAACATTTTTAGAGACCATAAAGGAGGGACATGTCTCTGATCTCACCACAGCGCTGTATCTATGTCCTCTAGTCCCAAAATACACACGTACATCTCAGCACTGGCTGCCCCCTAAAACACCTTTATAACCTTGCCTGTGTTAATTGTTCCTCGTCCTCTAAGGCTACACAGGACTATATGGGACCTTATATAGTTAGGCACTGTATACTTCCCGTCACAGTTCAGCCTGCCCCTTTTCTACTTGCTCGAGTGGCATTTAATGAAATGTGAACTTTAAAGAGGTACTTAAAAAAATACAGCCACTTGTGTGGAGTCTGTGCTTGGAAGCCCATAGCTCGTATCTCTTCTATGAACTTAATCTATGTTTGAATGTGTCCCAGAGTCCATGTGTTGGGATTTCCTATGTTGATGGTATTCAGAGGTTGTGATTGGGGAGGTGCGATGGCTATTCTTGGTTGTCAGCTTGACTACATCTGGAATTAATCAAACCCCAAGGGTCTGGGTACACCTGTGAAGGATTTTTGCTTAATTAAATCATTTGAAGTGGGAAGAACCAATTCTAATCCAGAGCTTTTGAGGTGGGAAGATTCACTTTTAATCTTAGTCACACCCTCTGCTGGAAGCCTGTATAAAGTTCATGGAAGAAGGAAGGAAGCTCTTGCTCTTTGTCTGCTTGCTCTCCCTGGCAAGTCCATTTCTTCTCTGGGATCCTAGCATATACTACAGAGCAGCTGAGACGTCCAGCCTTGAGGACCAAACAGCTACTGGATTTGTGGACTTTCCATTGGTGGACAGTCATTTGTTGAATTAGCTAGACCACAGTCTGTAAGTCATTCTAATAAATAGTGTGTGTGTGTGTGTGTGTGTGTGTGTGTGTGTGTGTGTGTGTGTGTGCTGTTCCTCTTGAGAACCCTGACCAAACAGGAGGTAAATAATTTGATGTGGTTTGAAGTATTCTCCCTTGCGTCCATGCAAAGGTCCCTAGCGGTTGGAACTGTTGAGTGGAGATCGGATCAGTAATGTCATCAATAGGTTACTTTATCAATAAGCTCATGACTGAATGGGCTGCTGGGAGGTGGGGCCAACATTTGCTTTGAGAATTCTGGAGTCTAACTTTCACCTTTAGGGTTCTGTATCAATCAAACACCTTTTACTTGACACTAGCATTAACTCCAATCAAGACTGATATCAAAACAAATAAAGGAACTAGATGGAGTCACTTAACAGCCCAAGAATGTCAGGTATGCTTAGAATCAGGGGCTGGAAAGATGGCTCAGAACTTTAGAGTACTAGCTCCTCTTTCAGATGACCTGGGTTCGATTCCAAGTACCCATATGGTGGCACACAATCATTTATAACTCCTGTTCTAGGAGATCTGATGCCCTCTTCTGGCCTCTGCAGGTACCAGGCACATATGCTTCAAAATTCACTTTAAAAACTCTTCCTTTTGGGGGCTGGAGAGATGGCTTAGCAGTTGAGAGTACTTACATGACAGCTCACAACTGTCTGTAACTCAGACATGGGGTACACAGGTATATATGCAGGCAAAACACACAAAACAAGCATCATTAACAACAAACTGTCCCTCCTCTCTAGTTCAAATTTCTGAATTCAACTTCTCACAGTTTCAAGCATAAATTACTCTGACATCTTTCCTATTGGCCATCTTTATCTGCCTTGCCTTTCAATCTTGTGTGTGTGCGCGCGCGCGCGCGCGCATACTGGCTGGTCAGCAAGGCCCAGAATCCTCCCATCTCTACCCTCTGGGATTCTGGGATTGCACGTATGTACTCTGTGCCAACCATTTTTGAGTTGGGTGCTGAGTATCTGATTTAGTTCCTCATGTTTACGTGGCTAGGACTTTATCAACTGAACTGTCTTTCCAATCCTCTAATCCATTCTTTACACAAAAAATTCTTGTCATATCTCTCCCAGGAATTTAATGACACCTGTGATGGTTCATGTCAGTTGTCAACTCAATGAGATTTAGTCTCTCTCTCTCTCTCTCTCTCTCTCTCTCTCTCTCTCTCTCTCTCTCTCTCTCTCTTTCTCTGTGTGTGTGTGTGTAAGTCTAGGCATTGTCTGTGAGGATTTTCTAGATCGAGGTTGTAAGACCCAGCCTAACTGTCAGTATGTCATGCTATGGCCTCAGGTACCAAACTGCATACAGGGGAGAAAGATAGCCAAACCCCAGCATTCATTGCTCTCTGCTTCTTGATTGAAGATACAATGTGACCAGCTGCCTCAAACTCTGATTTCTATGCCTTCCTCACCATGATGGAACTGTGAACTGTATCCTTGAACTGTGAACCAAAACAAACTTCCTGTCAGTCATTTGATCACAGCAATGAGAAAAGAAACTGACGCAGTACCCCAGAGTGAGCAGGCAGTGAATTACATTCTCAGGCACTACATGGGAGATGCTGAGTGATCTTCTCATTTCTCCTCTGGGCACCAATCACGGCTCTTCTCCTTGGAACACACCATGCTTCCTCATGTCTTTGCCTAGCATGCATTTTTCTCCCTCTCACCATTCATCAAACCTCAGTTTTGGCATCAAGACCTTAAATTATTGTATGCGTAGCCAATTCCTTCCCTAAATGGTCTCTGTACAGCACTTAGAGCATCCTGGGAATATCTCTATTCTAGCAGATGCTGCTTTGTATGATTGTCTCCTTTGCTAGGTTATGCGCTTCTTGAAGGCAAGGACCTCGTGTTTGAATGCCTCATTCTTGGTATGGTTTCAGATGTTCTGTCTAGGCTCTGCACGTATTGAAGGAATTGGATATTGATAATCGCTACTGAATTCTCCAGGCCTCTTCTGGTTGCACGTGATATTGAGTAGAAACTGGCTATGGACATTTAAATGACATCATCAGGACCACACATTTCTTTTTTTGCTTGTTTGTTTGTAGTTTTATTTTATTTTTTAAAATCAAGACAGGATTCCTCTGTGTAACAGCCCTGGCTATCCTGGAACTTGCTCTGTAGACCTGACTGGCCTCAAATTCACAGAGATCCACCTGCCTCTGTATCCCGAGTGCTGGGATTAAAGGCGTGCACAACCACACCCAGCTAGGACCATGCCTCTCTAAGTATTGTTGGCTTTCATCCTTAGATGGGATCTCCGACTATCAGCAGCTCCAGTCCACTCACTTAAAAATTTTAGTAAAAAGAAGCATTTCTTTTCTTTTAAAAAATTGTTTAAATAGTGTTTTTTTTTCAATTTCTTGATCATTTCATCCATGTACACAATGTTTTGATCTAGTCCGCCCTGTTCTCTCTTCTCCTTCCTTCCCGGCATTCTCTGCACTCTCCCAATTTCATGTGCTCTGATTTTTTGGTTTTCCTCACTGAGTCCACTCAGAGCTCTCAGTATGAATATGGGTGTAGGGCCATCTACTGGAGCGTGGACAGCCTCTCAGGGGCTGCTTCTCTGAAGAAAGCAGACTCTCCAGAGGAACGAACTTTCCCAGCCTTTTCAGTAGAGGTCACAGCACTGTTTTCCATGGACTGATTTATTCCTGTGCTAGAGGTGAGAGGGATAGCAGCTTTATAACTTGTCTATTTCAGGATGTGGGGCAGGAGGATTGACTCATTGCTTTCCTGGAACATCTGGGCTGGTGGGCCAGATGTGTTTCTCTGAAAGAAAAGTGAAGTGCTTTTGTCAGAAACACACATGATAAGTCAGAAGGAAGCAGAAGTGTTTGCCTAGAAGTGTCAGGTGCTACTCATAGTTTAAAATGTCTGATTACTCCTCTCTGCAAGTCTATTTCAGAGTTAACCAAATTACGATTTGTCCAGTTTTACACAGCTCATGAGTGGTAGAGCCAGATTCTTTTTTTTATTTTTATTTTTTTATTTTTGACACTTTATTTATATTTCCAATGTTTTCCCTTTTCTAGGTCTCCTCTTTGGAAACCCCCTATCCCCTCCCCCTCCCCGCCTCTATGAGGGAATTCCACCTCCCACCCACCCGCCCACCCATCCCCATATTCCCACCTTGACATTCCCTTTTACTGGGGCCTTTAACGCCCTCAGGTCCAATGACCTCTCCTCTCTCCCTGATGGGCAACGAGGCCATCCTCTGCCACATATGTGGTCTGAAACATGGGTCCATAGATGTGTATTCTTTGGTTGGTGGTCCAAACTCCAAGACGACCGGGAAGGGGGGTGTCAGGCCCGTTGACACTGTTGTTCCCTCCATGGGGCTCCCTCAGCTCCTTCAGAGCTTTCTCCAACTCCTCCATCTGGAACCTCACTCTCAGTCCAGCGGTTACTGTAAAGTGAAACTTGGGCATTCTGAACTTTTGGGTTAATATCCGCTTATCAGTGAGTACATACCATGTTCCTTCTTTTGTGACTGAGTTACCTCGTAGAGCCATATTCTTATCCTAGGGGTCCGACTCCAGATACTTTCCCCTTTAAAAAGTTTTATGAATGCAATCTTTATGCACATAAGCAATCCAAACAGTACAGAACAGCATATGATGTAGAGATAAGCACAGTTCAAGTATTGACCACAGCATCTGTTTCATTTGCCATGTCTCCCACTGTCCACCCTGAAGGGCCAGCCCACTTACAAGTTTTTACTGTACTACATTTTAACAATTGAGGGCTAACTTGTCTTCACTTCTGAGGATCTCACCCAGTGTTCTGCATAGTGTGTGGTCTTCCCATTCTGACCTATGTAAGTATACATGATTTCTGGATCCATGTAACATCCAGAAAATGGTCTCCTTCCTGTTTCTTCCTGTTCTTTCCCAGCTGTGGACCACTTCTTATACTTGCACAGATCAGAGCATGCGCAGGGGCAGACTCAACGCTTTTGAAAATTGTGGATTCTCTTCCCTGTGTTGTATTTTCCTCTGTGTTAGCTGTTCTGCACATTCTGCCATTTTTAAGACCTTTGTTAACCGTGCCTGGTTCCTCCTCCCAGAATAGTGGACTGGAACGCATTGGCAGACAGTAAGCCGGGGTTATTGAAACTTTCCATGCCTTTATTTCTCTTCTCTCAAAGATCAGTCCTACACTAACTGATACTTTATCCTTTTCCCTTTTTCCTTTTTTTTCAAGGCAGGGACCACATTACTACACCATGGCCCAAAATAACACCACTTTTAGTAGTTTTTAAAAATCCTCCCAGAGATGTTCTATGCATAAAAGCACACACATTTCCTCTTTTTGGACAAATGGTACCGTTTGAAACTAAGACTTTTCACCTTATTTTTAAATCACTTATTATCTTACAGATTGTTCCATATATATTGACCTCATTCTTTCAAAGGTAGAGCCTGCACTTCTAACCTCGGCTCTGTTCTGTCTTAGTGAATGACAGCTTAGTGATTATTGGTTATAATTGGTGCTCAGTAAACAGCTGATGGGTTGAATATATTACACTGAAGTGGCCGGCCTCTTGAGTTCTGATGGTGGAGAAAATGGACGTTTCATCTTCATTTCGGGGGCCTCTGTGATCTACATGTCTCTGCCCTTGTTTCATTACAGTGAATACATTTTTCTTTCCTTTTGGTTTGTGGTAAATTGAGACCTAGAAATAGTTAAAGCACAGCTCTGGATTCCTTTATAGAAATTCAATTTATACAACAAACCGTACCTATTGTAAAAGGAGCAGCACGCTAGTTCAGGAACTACTCTAAGGTCATAGGAAAATTAGCCTGTATGCTGCCTGACACCTAGAAGCCTAGCGAATGATTTTTGCATGAATTCAAAGTACACTTTTATCTTGTACAATTATTATCTAGCCTCTACATAAGTTGAATTTTGTTCCCTTCTAATTCCTATCCCAGGGCTCCAACTCCCAGTGTGACTATATTTGGAGATAGGATCTTTGAAGAGGTAATTAAGTTAAGTTAACTCAAAAGAGTGGGGCTCTAAAAGGAACGATGCCATTGTGAGAAAAGAAAGCTATCCGGGGAAGCTCACACAGAGGAAAGGGCATGGGAAGACACCAGCGATGACCTGCCAGCTGAAGAAAGAAGCGGGAAAGAAAAAAGGACCATGTGCCAAAAAATAACGTGGGTAACAATTGGAAAAGACATCTGACACTAATGTCTAACCTCTCCATACAAGTTGGACTTCTTGGACTTCCAGTCTCCCAAACATTGAGAAGTGAACATCTTTGTTTTAAGCCACACAATCTGTGGTATTTTGTTATGGTGATCATAGAAAGCAAGCTTTTCTTCTTAGAAGAAAGTGGTCAAATGTCTTTATAAGCCTCAGTTATGGGCTGGAGAGATGGCTCAGCAGTTAAGAGCACTGACTGCTCTTCCGGAGGTCCTGAGTTCAATTCTCAGCAACCACATGGTGGCTCACAACCATCTGTAATGGGATCTGATGCCCTCTTCTGGAGTGTCTGAAGACAGCTACGGTGTACTTACATATAATAAATAAGTAAATCTTTGGGCTGGAGCAAGCGGGGCCAGATCAAGAAGGAAGACAGCAATGGTGTACTCATATACATAAAATAAATAAATCTTTAAAAGGATTTCTGAGTTCGAGGCCAGCCTGGTCTACAGGGTGAGTTCCAGGACAGCCAGGGCTACACAGAGAA
>JAPYYD010004357.1:0-13182 GCA_028551405.1 Uromys caudimaculatus | reverse complement strand
ACTACTGCTCTGTAGTACAGCTTGAGGTCAGGGATGCTGATTCCCCCAGAAGTTTTTTTATTGTTGAGAATAGTTTTTGCTATCCTGGGTATTTTGTTATTCCAAATGAATTTGAGAATTGCTCTTTCTAAGTCTATGAAGAATTGAAAATTTAACTTTTTTTTAAGAAATAAAATTGTTGAGCTGTGGCAGAACTCACTAATAAAGTATTTGCCTGGCGTGTGCAGAGTCTGGGCTTGATCCATAGCCAGCGTGCATAAGTAATGCCTAGAACTTTCTTCTCTTTTCTTACAGGCGCAGATCCCTCACTTCTTAGTAACTCTGTTGGCCTGTTATGCCTCACCTCTTGGTTTCCGGTTCCTCCCAGCCTTAACATGCACCACTCCCTGCCATTGGCATATGGGACAGAGCTAGTTGTATCCAATGAACTTAGTAAAACTCTTTTGAAATTTTCACATAATTGAATAACAGTAATTAAATCCTCAAAACAGATATCCAGAAATTATTCCAAATAGCATATTTTTTAGGACCTAAAGAAGTGCTTGCCTGTGAAACACAGAAGGCTTGAACTGAAGTCTTCAGAACTTGTGTAAGGTTGGGTGGGTTCACACAGGTCTGCAATCCCAGGACTCTTGTGAAGTGGGAGGCAGACACAGCAGAGTCCTAGAAGCTCAAAGGCAGGCTGGCTTGATGTGCAGAGGTCAGAGGTGATCAACAAAGTGACTGTCTCAAACAGGGTAGGCTACAAGGACCTTTGACCTTTGACCCCCCTCACCATACACATTTGTACACTATGCTCATGAATAAATACATATGCACATACATATAAAAAAAGACCAGTCCCTCGTATTCCTTTGAATTTTTAAATCTGATTTAGGTTAAGCATATAACCTTAAATAATAATTTGAAAATATGTCTTTCTAGTTCTGGTATTTTAGAGACTTTATATAAATTTGGCATAAAAGGATACAGCGTGTCTGGAAGCGTGTGTGAAACCAGGAAGTGGTTCCTCTGAACTAAAGCCAAATTACAATTTTAAAACCAGAGCCAATGAGATGGATTAGATAAAAGCACTCACTTGCTGCTAAGCTAGATGATCTGAGTTCAGTCGCTGGGACACACACGTTTGCGTGTTTTAATGCTATGGACCAAAGCAAGACTTAGATAAATAATTAAAGAAAAACAAAGATAAGAATTTGGAAAAACTAGACCTTAGTTTTTGAGAAAGAGGCATAAATTATCCAGGTTTTAAATTTCTTTTTAAAAAATTACAACCTGCCAGCACGCTGTTAATCCCAGCATTAGGGAGGCAGAAGTAGGTGGATCTCTGAGTTTGAGGACAGCCAGAGCTACCCAGAGAAACCCTGTCTGGAAAAACCAAACCCAAAAAAGCAATTAATTTACTGATTGTTGCTGTGTGTGAGAGAGAGCAAGTGCATATACATTCTAGCGTGTTCGTGAAAGTCAGGACAACTTTGCAGGGATTGGTTCCCTCTTTCCCTTGTTTCTGAAGCATTGTAATATCCCCCCAAAATTACGTTCACACCTTCTAACAGAATTCATCATTCATCGTCCTTGTTACATATAAGTGCTTTCCTGGTTTCACAGTAGTCAGTAGTGGCAGTGAACATATGGTTAGGTTACATCTTGTGTTTGCCACAGCACAATTGCTACATATGCAAGCTGCCCCTGCCTCAGAGCCCAGGAGGAGGCTGGGATTACATACTTGAGCCACCTATCACTTTTACATGGGTTCCAGGGAGTAGAACTCAGGTTATCAACTTCCTGGGGCAGGCACCTTTACCCTGTGGGCCATCTTGGCAGCCCAAGAAATCCTTGTTAAGTGGGACATCTTGGTGGCCAGGAGTATCCACTGTCAAAGAGGTTGGCTCCTGAACGAATGCTAAGGAGCTCCTGAATTAGAGTCACAACTTCTTAAAGTTAACCCTGACCCCACCCCACCCGCACTCAGATATACCCATCCCCTCAATCGTCCAGAGAACAAAAGGTAACGTTTGATTTTGGGGTGCCCGGCTTTTCAGTGCTGCTGTAATATTTTGTGGCTGGGTGATGCTTTTGCTAAAAGTATCCTACTGCATAAAGAAAGGTCTACAGAGATGCTTCAGAGAGAGGCGTGGGCATTTGGAGTCTGTATTATCCTCTCAGATCACATCTGTGAGGCCTTGCTGACATTTCTCTTAAATGTGGTGACCCCCAATTTGCCAAACTGTCAGAAGTCAGTGAAGCGAAGAATTGAAGGCAAAGCATTCATTCAAAGATGCCCCCGAATCCCTCATCCTGCCTCTGAGATAGAACCTTGGAAAGCATATATATTGAAGATTCATCTCACTCTTTTATATTTGCAAGTTTTAAATTTCATCCCTAGACTTGGTTTTATGGAAAAAGGAAATTTTCATTTCTATTACATTGTGTTTTGTCTGTCTGATTGACTGACAGATAAAAGAGCCCTGGTCTCTCTGAGTTTACTTTTCCTTGGTGTGATATGTAAGCAAGAGCAACTCTCCTCTTAATTTGGGATTTTCCCCCTAATAAACGAATGGTTTTTGAACATGTATACTTTTTATCTTATATGCTAAAGAGCTAAAATGTGTGATGTCATATTTTACCCTAAAAATTACATTCACACCTTCTAACAGAATTTGTCATTCATTATCTTTGTTTTATATGTTTTCTTGGTTTCACAAAATTAAATAGCAATTATTAGCATATGGTTAGGGTATATCTTAGGTTTGCTAGAATACAATGAATGTTGTGGCATTTATAGGGAACATTCTCCCAGCCCAAATACATTCTTCACTTAGGAACAACTGATACTTCCAAGCATTTGATTTGGCCTGTGAGGACTTCAAATATGTATTCGCACATGGACTTTCTTCCTTTGTTCTACAAGGGTTGTAAAGCACTGTCTACCAGTGAAGCTCTTATACAGAAAAGTACTTCAGCAAGGCTGCAGGGCTGGCTCAGTTTCTTACAAGCACTTGCTGCTCCCCAGCTCCTCCGTCAAGCTGCTGTAACCCCAGTTCTAGGAGATTTGGCTCCCCCTGGCCTCTGGGTGCATCGTGCACACAAATGTTTCATGTACGCACATGTAAGCACTCATACACATGAGAACAAAACTTTTCAAAAGAAAAACTAGAATTTAAAAATAAAGAGTGCCCAACCAGTTCCCCATTTTGTGTTAACTGAGAGTCACTACATTGCCAAGGTGTGTGTTGTGCTCATCTTATGGTAGCTCCTGGTAGTAGGGCACTGTTCAGATGTCTCCAACTGAAGGTTCAGTCCTCCGTTGCATTGGTCATGGTTGTATGTGCCCTGCAGCCACTGTGATGACTGGCCAGTGTGTGGCACAGAGCAGATACAGAGCACTTCTCTTGGCCCAGGCAGTTTCTTTTTATGGCTGTAAGGTGGTGACATCACCCTAATCTCTTCACTGTCTCGGTATCTATAGTACACAACAGAGTAGAACCTAACCTGAGGAGGAAGCTGTAGCTTTTTGTCTTAGTTGGGGTTTCTCTGTGTGAAGAGTGTGATGGTTTGTATATTCTGGGCCCAGGGAGTGGCACTATTAGAGTGGCCCTGTTGGACTAGGTGTGGCCTTGTTGGAGTAGGTGTGTCACTGTGAGTGTGGGGTTTAAGACCCTCATCCTAGCTTCCTGGAAGCCAGTCTTCCACTAGCGGCCTTCAGATGAAGATGTAGAACTCTCAGCTCCTCCTGCATCATGCCTGCCTGCACACTGCCATGTTCCCCCCTTGATGATAATGGACTGAACCTCTGAATCTGTAAGCCAGCCCCAATTAAGTGTTGTCCTTATAAGAGTCACCTTGGTCATGGTGTCTGTGCACAGCAATAAAACCCTAAGACAAAGAGACAGCATGACCAAGGCAGCGCTTATAAAAGAAAGTAATTGTGGGCGTGCTTACAGTTTGAGAGGGTTAGTCCATGATCATGGGGGAGTGGTTGGGGTGGGCGTGGCACGCCATGGTGCTGGAGCGGTAGCTGAGAACTTTACATCCTACTCCACAGGCAGAGAGCTCCTGGGCCTGGTGTGGGCTTTCGAAACGTCAAAGCCCACCCCTCAGTGACATACTTCCTGCAACAAGGCCACGTTTTTAAATCCTATTCCGTCTTAAACAGTTCACCAACTGAGGACTAAGTATGCAAATACATGAGCCCATGGGAGCCATTCTCATTCAGGCCACTACACTTTTCCCCAATATGTGTGTGTGTGTGTGTGTGTGTGTGTATGTATGTATCTGTGGGGTGCAAGTGTATGTGTGCTGGCACACATGCAAAAGGGTGTGTATGCAGAGGCCTGAAAATGACATTGGGTGTCTTCAGTTGCTCTCTATTTACGGAGGCAGAGTCACTTACTAAACTCAGAGCTCGCCGACTGTGGCTAGTCTAGCTCTCCAGCTTGTCCCAGGGATCCCTGCGTGTTGGGATTACAGGTGTTCTTCGGACCTGTACAGCTTTTACGTGGGCACTGGGAGTCAGGACGCTGGTCCTCACACTTGCAAGGGAGGCAAGTACTTTATTCACAGAGTCATCTCCACAGTCCGGCTTGGCTCTGACAAAATTGTACTGCTGTGAATAATTAGCTTGAGGGCCATTTAAGGATACCAACTAGTGTTATTTTGTACAAGTAAATGTGTCATTTTGAAAATGAAATATTTGAACTCCCATCTCTGGTTCATAATCATGCTAAACATTCAGGGACAAATGGGTCCTAAAAACTGTTCTTGGGCCCTCAAAACTTCCTGCCCAGACTGGTAAATTATGTGATTCTGCGGGTTCATGTGAGTTTACTCAGTGCTCACCCTGAGCATCGCCAAAAGCATTCACGGTGAAAACTGGAAGTCATTGTGCCCAGGTAACTCAAAAGGAGTTTCAGGCTTGTAAGGAATGAACTCTTGAATGTTGTGTAGATGAGTCTGAGCCTGGAGGAGCCCTCGGCATGATGAAATGCTACTGGACTGGACTGTGAGTGCTGTCATGTCCTCCAATAAATCCTATTCAAAAGAAATGGACTCTCAGACACTCCCGGACCGTTGAGGGTCAGGCTGAAGTCTGTGGAGCATTAAGGGGTTGGTAGTCTTCCCAATGCATGCACTTGAAGAGCGAGGAATCACTTGAATGGATCCAATTTTTTTTTTTTTTGGTACGTTTAGGGGCTGGAGAGATTGCTCAGCAGTTAAGAGCTGCTCTTCCAGAGGACCCAGGTTCAATTCCCAGCAAGCACCTGGCAGCTCACGCCCATCTGTAACTCCCAGGGGATCCGATGCCCTCCTCTGGTCTCTTCAAGCACATCTTACACATGGTGCACAGACATACATGCAGGCAAAGCATCATGCACATACAACCAATCGTATTTGTCATTAGTTTTGTGAGGGAGCCCATGCCATGGCCCCCATGTTGCAGAGGGCAACTCCAGACAAGGGTCTTGTTTCTGCTGCTATACTGTATACTTCTGGCTAGCTGGCCTTCGGGCTTCTGGACAGTTCTCCTATCTCCACCTCCAGTCTTGCTGTAGAAGTGCTGGGAGGGCAGGTGTGTGCCACCATGTTTGGCTTTTTCTGTGTCTTCTAGGGATTGAATGTGTCACCAGGCTTGCATGACCTGCTGAGACATCTCAGTGGCCTATTTTCTGTGTTCAATAAGAACCCATGTCAAAATTAACTGAATGGTTGTGTTGTACGAGGTGCCAGTTAGACTCTTCTAGAAGGAAGGTGATGGTAGTAGTATTGCTGCTCCATGAGCTGACTCCTTCCTGATGGTCTAGGGCAATGGGTATGGCATATTGGTCATCTCGTGTAGGAACCAGGGCAGCATGTGGCTGTGGCCTTTGGCTTTCTGGGGCCTCTAAGGCCATGCAATTGTTAGCACATCACAGACCAGTGATGGCCAGGCTAGCTCTAATGGTAGATGCTAGAATCCTGAAGCAACGCCTATAAATTAATATGTGTTGGCTTTTCTGGATTCCCTTACACTTCCTCAGCAAGCGTGATGAGGAGTAAGCGTGGCCAGATTCCTGGATTTTTATAATCAGAACACTTATCACTCATTTTAAGAAAGCACACTAGAACAGCGATCCCCAATCCAGAGCAAAAAGAAAAAAGCAAACATTAAGAACAAATATCTCTTTGAGAGGCTGGCCTCCTTTCTGCTTTTCCCTGCCATTCGCGTTTCCTAATGTGTGTCCTTAGCACACATGCACTTCTTGAAATGGTCTGCACACACCCATACCGCCTGCATTGTTGCTTCAAATGTTCAGTGAGGCCTTTCCCTGTCCCAGACAGCAAGCCCTGTCCATCTCCCACCTCCTGTATCTGGTCCCTGATTAATTTTGACCAAAGCATTTCATGGCTTCCTTTTGTTGATCCCCACCAGAATGTAAGGTTCTCGAGAGCTGCCTCCGAGGTGAGAGGTAATGTGTAACTGACTAAGTTGGAATAATAGGTCATACTTGGTGGTTGGGTCTAGAGGGTAGAAGAAGGAGAAAAGACACAGACTATGCAGGACTGCACAGGAAAGGGACCCTGCAGATGGTCACCAGACAATGTAAAAATAGACCTATCAAATCTTATAAGCAAATTCACACTAATGTTCACATGGCAAACTGTAAGAAGATATTCCAACATGCTGATGAGCAACGTGCAATCCACTAGCATTCTGGAGGATGGTTTTGCAGTAGATAGGACGTACCTAAAAGATAGCCGTGCCCTTTGACCCAGTCTTTCCACTTCTAGAAGCAAGGCTGTTAGGGTTTGGATATAAAATGTCCCCCAACCACTGTTCTCCAGAAGCTTCTGTGCTGAAGACATGCTCCCCACCATGTTGGTGCTGTTGAGAGTTGATGGGATCATGGGGGCTAAATGGCTGTTAGGGGGTGGGATCCAGTGAAAGGGACAAGCCACCTGGGCCATGCCTTTAAAGGGCATGTCTTGTCTGGCTCCTCTTTGACACTCTGCCTCCTGCCTGCCATGAGGTCCTGAGGCTGGCTGCCTTGCTCCTGCAAGCCAGCCTGTTCTACATCATAATAGCCCAGAAAACAATGGGTCGAGCCAGCCAACTGCAGGCTGACGCCTTGAAACCAGCCAGAATAAACCATAACCCCCTTTTAAATTGTTTCTCAAGTATTTTTGCCACAATTACCAAACAGCAAGATCTAATAGGAGACTTTTTTCAGCATGGAAAGAGAGCAGTTTAGTAGGTCAGCATAACCGTAAGACAGTACAGTTGCCCTCCCTTACTTGTGGCTTGTTTTCAATGAGTTTCGTTGCCTAAAGTAACCAAAAATATTGGATGCAAAATTCCAGAAGTAGACAGTTCACCTTGCAAATTATCTGCTGTTCTGAGTTCCTGATGACATCACTCCCCTGCCTCACCCCACTCAGGATATGAGCCTTCCCTCTGATCCCCGTGTCTAACCTCTGCCTGCTCTTTAGTGGCTGAGTATCAGCTCAGCTATCACAGCTGTGGCACTATCTCCATTCTGATCGATCAAGTCACCTGTTTACTTAACAATGGACGGATCCTAGGCACTGGAGTAAGGATGCCTGAGGCCTAGTGAGCTAGTGTGGAGTTGGGTGTAGTAACTCACATCTATAATCCTAATGGTGAGGACACGGAGGTCAGAGGGTTGCTTGTCTGTGCCCCAATGTGATCTCTTTCCAAAAAAGAAAAATTTACATTGTAGTTCTCTTATTAATTATTATGATGCTAAGCATCCAATGCAGACCGTTGCTTATGCTAGGCACGTGCTCTACCCGCGAGCTGCGTCTCTGCCTGGGTATTATTTTTAGCCTCTCTTTTCTTTTTCATTTTTCCTTTTTTATAACTTCTATTGTTTGAAATTATAATTACATCATTTCCCCTTTCCCTTTCTTTCTCCAGTCCCTTTCACGAATCCTCCCTTGCTCGCTCAGATTCATGACATTTTTCTTTTGTTGTCACACATACATACATATATATGTATATAAATATAACCGGTTCCGTCTGTATAATGTTACTTGTGTGTATACTCTCAGAGCTGGTCACTTGGTATTGGATAGCCACTCGAAGGCCTGTTCCCTGAGGAAGATCATTTCTCCCACTCTTAGCACTCCCAAGTTGTCTGGAGTCCTAGGCTTGACCCCATGAGCTCTCCTCCTCCCGTGTTAGATGTCTATTGGCATCGTCACTGTTCAGGTCTTGCTGAGGCATCCGTGTTGATGAGACTTCGTGGGTGTAGCCTCTCACATTTCTAGGAGAGACAATCTCTCAGCAAATGCCCTGTTCCTCTGGCTCTTACAATGTTTCCACTCCCTCTTCCTCAACAACGGTGCAGGAATCGTGTTCTAGATTATCAGTTGGCACCACGCGATCTCTTAGTCTCTGGGTTTTCATCAGTTGTGGTTTTCTGTAATTGTCTCTGTTGCAAAAAGAAATTTCTTTCAGGAGGGAGGGGAACTGCATTTACCTGTGAGTATTAAGGATGTGTTTTCTCAGGCATGTTCGCTGCCACTGTATTCACAGTAGCTGATGATGGAGAGTTCGGTCCATCTATACTATGACGTAATTAGAAAGAAAACAGAACCACAAAATGTGTATGTAGCCGGATGGTAATAGGAAAGGTCATACGGAGCGAGGTAACTCAGAATTTCCCATTTTCTCTCACCTGTGGTTCCTAGCTCCCAGTCTTCAGCTGTAAGTACAGAAACCAGAAAAGTAAACGGGGCCTTTGAGGTGTAGGAGAGAAGCAAGAGAGGGTAGAGCAAGCTACAAGTGACTTGAAGGGAGACATGGGGAAAGAGATGGGACTTTAATTGGAGAGGGGGAGGGGAGTGGTGATGTAAGAAAGTCTGAAGAAGTCATATGGGATATTACTCATCTGCCTGAAATTACATATAATACACATAAAACTGTATATACGTGTTAGTTTAAATGGCATCTTCTCATCTGGGCTGACAATTCTACCCCAAGAGCCATAGCTTATCTAATAAGGTCTCCAACCAGGCCTGAGAAGGTGCCTTTTGACTTGTTGATCAGGGTTATTATCCAGGGGATTCCCAACATAGGCTTTGATGGTTTGTATATGTTTGTCCCAGGGATTGGCACTATTAGGAGGTATAGCCTTGTTGAAATAGGTGTGTCACTGTGGGCGTGGGCTTTAATACTCTCATCCTAGCTGCCTAGAAGTCGGCCTTCTGCTAGCTGCCTTCAGAACAAGTTAGAACTCTCAGCTTCTCCAGTCCCACGTCTGCCATGTTCCTACCCTGATAATAGACTGAACCTCTGAACCTGTAAGCTGGCCCCAATTAAATGTCATCCTTAGTTGCCTTGGTCATGGTGTCTGTTCACAGCAGTGAAACCCTAAGACACAGGCTATTGCTCTTGGTTGCCTCCCAGAGGTGGAAGATAAGTATTGCCGAAAAAAATCGTACTTCAATCACAGAACCCAGAAGCCTCTGAGCTGAAACTGACCTGAAAATCATTCTCTGAGGATTAGCTTTTATAATACCAGAAGGCACCATGCTACTTTCCAAAGGAGGGAAGCAATCAATAGTCCTATACCACTATACGATGCTATCAACCACAATGATGACCGCCATAGGATGGTACCCTAATGCTGTAATAGCGGCACACTGTTGGCAGTAACCAAGCGCTGTCTAATTGATCTTATGATCTGCCCAACAAGACAGAAAACATTCCTGGTACTGGAAACCTAGCCAGCTCCCCAGTGCTATTAAAGTCCTGGATCTTGGAGGAGAGCCCACAACCATCACTTTACAAAACTAGCATCATTCCTGACTACATTCCAAACAATTTTTTTCTTTTCTTTTGCTAGACAGGCTTCATTTTGAAGTTCATGCTGACCTGAAATTCGATGTACAATCTTTTATCACCTGCTTCCACCCTAAGAGCTAGGATTAGAGGCATAAACCACCAATAAACTCAGTTTATTTTTAATCTCTTCCCGTGGGAAGCATGATACACACAGAGGTCGGGATTATTTGAGATATCCTGAGGGTCTGAGGAGATTAACTCCCACAGATAAAGGTGAAGTACTGCGTCACAGTCTTTGGAAGTTTTTGTCTCACACATAATGCAGTGAGTGTGCAGAGCGCGCAGGCAAAGAGGTTGTGGCCGAGGCAGTACAGGGAGCACTGGACGATGTAGCTCATTACTGCTAAGTTTTGGAACTGAGACAGGACGCTGAGAAATACTTTAATGAATATGTATTAGTTTTTTTCAGTTTTAGGACATGCATGAAATTTGGGACTAGAGAGGTGCTAAACAGTTCAAAATACTTGATGTTCTTGCAGTCAACCTGAGTTGGGTCATAGCACCAATGTTGGGTAGATTATGATACCAGTAACTCTGTCTCCGGGGATCAAATGCAGTCTTCTTGTCTACACAGGCCCTCATGTACATGTGTGCATATCTGTACACAGCCACACACACTGACACATTAAAGGTTCCCTGGGTCCCTTTGTAAACAAAAGTACAAAACTAAGATACATTACTCAAAATTATCCCAATTTTGTATATAGAAGAAAGATGGAAAAGAAATGCCTTGAATATTAAATTCTGACATATATATCTACTGCTTCTTTTTCAGATCTGTAGAGTTCATAAATACAATCTTAATGAGAAAGGGACAGATTATCTTTTCATCTGGAGATAATTAAAAACATTTGAGTGTCATCTAACTAAGGAGTAAGGAGCCTTGATTTTGAACTCCTTTTGCTTTCAGATGAGGAGCAAAGCTTCTCAGAAGAGAAGACTAAAGGGAACGTTTATTTAAAGTCTTTAAAAACTTGTTTCCTGAATCATCTGACTGAAAAGTCTCACCCATCGAGCTCCACTCCTGGTCCAGACGTGTTTGCTCTTCTCCTGTTGGTCATGTCTGGTTGGGCTGATGCAACCTTAGTCCAGAGTGTCCGTTCCCAACCTGTGGGTTGCGACCTCGTTGGCAAACTGTTACCTGCAATAACATTTACATTCTGATTCATATCAGTAGCAAAATCGCAGTTATGAAGTAGCAAAAAAAAAATAATAACTTGATGGTGGGGGGTCACTGCAACATGAGGAAGCATATTAAAGGCCGTCTCGTGAGGAAGGCTGAGAACCCCTGCTCTAGAGGGAATGGCGGAGCACACGTTCATTGCCCAGAATGCCTCTTCCTTGTTAAACAAAACAAACCATCCCTCAGCGTTGAACAGATGGACACCACTGGCTACATATCGGTTGGATCTGGAAGATAGCAATGGGCTCCATTTATTTATTTTTATGCATGTGAGTACACTGTCGCTCTCTTCAGACACACCAGAAGAGGGCATCAGATCCCATTACGTTGTGATGGTTGTGAGCCACCATGTGGTTGCTGGGAATTGAACTCAGGACCTCTGGAAGAACAGTCAGTGCTCTTAACCGCTGAGCCATCTCTCTAGACCCCCCCCATACCTGTTTTTATTGTCATTTTTCTTATTGAATTTTAGATGTAGCCTTTAGGTGGTTTAGTATTAGAAGAAAGGAAGGAGGCTGTTAAACTCAGATCGAAGCAATTTAAAGCTAGGCAGGCAGTTATATGTGACACAGAATTTCCCAGCTCTTCTGGGGGGAAACAATTCACAGCTGCTTTTTACCTTATTTGTTCAGTGGAACTCACACACTGCCCAAGCCTGTCTGGGGTTCTCCAAGAAGTTTCCAGCTCTTTTCCCTTGTCTGAGGCCCCTGGGACATGTATGCGTGTCCTGCAGCCTGGCCTGGGGTCACAACAGAGGCACCGTGAATGTTTGCCAATGTCTTCAGTTACATGGTGATTTGTTCAACGGATGTCTCCAGCCCAAGTACACTTTGCTGCAACGTTCTTGGAGGTTTACATTTGGACATAATTCTGGAATTAACTTTTTCTTCATAAGGACAGTCATTACTATCAGAAAGGAAATCTCTATCCTCACTATTTCATTGGTATTGTAAATCATGTCTTTTTAAAAATTGGTTATTTTGTTTATTTACATTTCAAATGTTGTCCCCCTTCCCAGTTTCCCCCATGCAGGTCCCTATCCCATTCCCCCTCCTCCTGCTCCTATGAGGGAGGGCGCTCACCCACCCACCCACCCCTGCTTCACCACCCTAACATCCCTCTATGCAGAGGCATTGAGCTTCCACAGAACCAAGGGCCTCTCTTCCTATTGATGCTCGACAAGGCCATCCTCTGCTACATATGCAGCTGGAGCCATGGGTCCCTCCATGTGTACTCCTCGGTTGGTGGTTTAGTCCCTGGGAGCTCTGGGGAGTTTGGTTAGTTGATATTGTTGTTCTTCCTATGGGGTTGCAAACCCTTTCAGCTCCTTCAGTCCTTCCCCTAACTCTTCCATTGGGGTCCTCCTGCTCAGTCCAATGGTTGGCTGCAAGCATCTGCCTCTGTATTTGTCAGGCTCTGGTGGAGCTTCTCAGGAGACAGCTATATCAGGCTCTTGTCAGCAAGCACTTCTTGGCATCCACAATAGTGTCTGGGTTTGGTGACTGTATATGGGATGGATCCCCAGGTGGAGTGGTCTCTGGATGGCCTTTCCTTTAATCTGTGCTCCACTCTTTGTCCCTGCATTTTCTTTAGCCAGGAACAATTCTGGGATAAAATTTTGAAGGACCAGCTAAAGCCTTGCTTCTCAAACTTTACCCTGTTTAGAAATCACCTAGGAATTCTGTTAAAGGGACATTGGCAAGTTTAGTAGGTGTGGAGGGAGCCTGTCTTCCCATCAGCTCTTGGCTCATGCTCTGTGCTTTCAGTACCAAGGACTAAATTTTCCACGTCTAGTTCTCCAGCCTGCAGATGCAGGAGCATCTCCTCTCCTTCAGTAAATCCAGAGTCCTATATAGATCATGACTGTGCTTGGAAAACTGAAACACTGTTCTAAAGAAAAGCCATTGTGACTTTGTATCGCTGGCAGAATGTGTGGTGTAGACAACTTGAAATCAACATGTAATAAAGACACATGCTCCACTATGTTCATAGCAGCCATATTTATAATAGCCAGAAGCTGGAAACAACCCAGATGTCCCTCATCAGAGGAATGGATACAGAAAATGTGGTACATCTACACAATGGAGTACTACTCAGCTATTAAAAACAATGACTTCATGAAATTTGCAGGCAAATGGATGGAACTTGAAAA
>JAPYYD010004356.1:0-13183 GCA_028551405.1 Uromys caudimaculatus | reverse complement strand
GCTTCTTGTATATTTATGTTCATCTCTTTCTTTAAGTTAGGGAAGTTTTCTTCTATGATTTTGTTGAAGATATTTACTGGTCCTTTAAGTTGGGAATCTTCACTCTCTTCTATACCTATTATCCTTAGGTTCTGTCTTCTCATTGTGTCCTGGATTTCATGGATGTTTTGGGTTAGGAGCTTTTTGCATTTTGTATGTTTTTTTTACTGTTGTGTCGATGTTGTCAATGGTATCTTCTGCTCCTGAGATTCTCTCTTCTATCTCTTGTATTCTGTTGGTTATGCTTGCATCTATGGCTCCTGATTTCTTTCCTCGGTTTTCTAACTCCAGGGTTGTCTCTTTTTGTGATTTCTTTATTGTTTCTATTTCTATTTTTAGCTCCTGGATGGTTTTATTCATTTCCTTTGTCTGTTTGATTGTGTTTTCCTGTAATTCTTTAATGGATTTCTGTGTTTCCTCTTTAAGGGCTTCTAGTTCTTTACCTCTGTTCTCTTGTGTTTCTTTAAGGGTATTAATTTCTTTCTTAAAGTCTTCTATCATCATCATGAGAACTGATTTTAAATCTGAGTCTTGCTTTTCTGGTGTATTGGGGAATCCAGGGCTTGCTGTGGTGGGAGAACTGGGTTCTGATGATGCCAAGTGACCTTGGTTTCTGTTCCTTAGGTTCTTGCCCTTGCCTTTTGCCACCTTGTTAACTCTGATGTTAGCTGATCTTACTCTGTCTAGCTATGGCTTTTCCCACCTGTAGGCCTCTGTATCAATACTCTCTGAAGACCAGCTCTCTCTGAGAGGTGTTTTTTCCACACTCCTGGGAGAGTAACTTTCTCCCTGGTGCTGCTTGGCTGTGGAACCCTGGTGGCCCAGGCAGAGGTATCCTGCCACCACCGATGGGATCTAGGGGGTTTCTATGCCCATCTACCTCAGTCCCTGTGTCTCGAAGGTTCAGGGTGGTTCCTGGTGAGCTGTCAAGCTTGTCTTGGCCCCACTCCCAGCTTTTCCAAGCTCCTGGGAGAGTATCTTTCTCCCAACGCTAATTGGCTATGGAGCCCTGTGGCCCAAGCTGAGGTCCCCAGTCACCGATGGAGACCAGAAGTTCCTGTCCCTCAGTCTCTGTGGCCCGCGGTTTCCAGGCAGACTCCCAGCTTTTCCAAGATCCTGGGATGGTAGCTTTCTCCTGGCGCTGACTGGCTATGGGGCCTGTGGCCCAAGCTGAGGTCCCCAGCCGCCGATGGAGACCCAAAGTTCCTGACCCTCAGTCTCTGTGGCCCGCGGTTTCAGGGCAGAATTGGTGAGCACTGGGGCTAGTTTTCTCCCCACTCAGGACTTTTCCACGCTCCTGGGAGAGTAACTTTCTCCCAGGCGCTGCTTGACTATGGAACCCTGATGGCCCAGGCAGAGGTCTCCTACCGCTGATGGGATCTAGGGGGTTTCTATGCCTGCCTACCTCAGTCTCTGTGTCTCGCAGGTTCGGGGCAGTTCCTGGAAAGCTGTCGAGCTTGTCTTGGCCCCACTCCCGGCTTTTGTAAGCTCCTGGAAGGGTATCTCTCTCCCAATGCTAATTGGCTATGGAGTCCTGTGGCCCAAGCTGAGGTCCCCCGAGAATATGGGAACTTTTTTAAAAAGTTATCTTTAATCGTTTTTTTCCAGTCCAGTCATTATCCTCCACCCAGTCCACCATCTGACAGTTTCTCACCCCATTCTTCCTCTCCCATCTCCAAGATGTCCCCACAGAATACCCAGGATACAATCTTCAGAACTCAAGAAGGTGAACAAGCCAAAGTTCCCAAGTAAGGATGCCTCAGTCTCACTTATAAGGGAAAAGAAAGCAATCATAGGAGGTAGACCTAGTGGGGTAGGGGACAAGGATGGGAAAAGGGGAACATGTTTGGGTATTAGGGAAAGGAAAAAGAAGTGAAGCCCTGAGGGCCAGAAGAAAGAATGGAAACAAGCAATGTCAGGAGGTAAGAGGTGGGAAGACCTTCTAGAATATACCAGAGATCTGGGATGGAGACTCTTAGGATTCAAAGGTAGTGACCTTAGGTATAATGTCCAACAGTGGGGAGTGGGAACTTATAGAGTCCACCTGTAGTAGAAAGACAGGGCATCAAGTGTAGGGAGGGGTTGCCATCCCATAGTCAAAAACACTGATCCAGAATTGTTCCTGTCTAAAAGAACTGCAGGGACAAAAATGGAGAAGATACTGAGGGAAACAAGTCCAATAACCAACCCAAATTGAGATCCAGATCAAGATAAGACTCCAGTGCCTGACACTATTACTAATGGTATGCTTACAGATAGGAGCCTAGCATGACTGCCCTCTGAGCAGCCCAACAAGCAGTTGAATGAGTGAAACACAGATACACCCAACCAATGGACAGAAGTCGAAGACTATAAGAACTTTTAAAGTAGCATTTCATGCATTTCTGCATTATAATATGGGGACCAGAGAGCAAATGTTTTAAAGAAATTGCCAATATAGGGTCGCAGAGAATGGCATTATTGAGAAGTATGGCCTTGTGGGAATTGGTGTGGCATTTATGGAAGAAGTGGTCTCTGGGGACAGGATTTGATATTCACATGCTCAACCTAGGGCTACTGTAGCAATATCCTTCTGGTGACTTTGGATCAAAATGTAGAATTCTCAACAACATTTCTAAGACCATGTCTGCCTGCATGATGTCATGCTTCTTGCCATGATGATAATGGACTCAACTTCTAAAACTGTAAACTAATTCTAATTAAATGTTTTCCTTATAAGAGTTGCTGAGGCTATGGTTTCTCTTTACAACAATAATACCTTAACTAAGCCATAGTGTTATAAGTCCTCTCCTTTAAGAGTCATGAATGTATCTTTCTCTTGTGATTCATACTTTGCTTTTTTTAAGAGACTGCCATTAGAAATATTCTGATACTCAGTGGAGAAAAACATAATTCATATGGAAGATTCTATATTCTAAGTGTTATTTATAGTGTTTTATTACTCATATTATTTTTCTATGCAATGTTCCTTTTGATTTTCTGAGTTAGTACATGCATTTCTATGAGATAGTATTTTTCTCTTTCTTAGAAATGTCCAAGTACATTTCTCTAATAACATCTAAGTTAATTTTTTTTTCTCAATTTGCTTTTAAATCATGCAAGGATGTCCAACTAACAACCATTCCCTGATGTGTTGTACCACTGTGAAAAGAATATTTCCTTTGAGTTATGTTAGAATCTACATTCTGGATCCCTGGTACATGCAGTAGAATAAGGATTGAATTAAATTCTATCTTTATATTTTGTGTAATTTTGTCAGTGGGTTTTCTTTTCTCTATAGTGTATACAAAGATCTTAAGGAAAGAAGCATGTAAGATAAAGGGGCTTGAAATTTATAAAATCAGTATAATGATTAGATATGATGAATTTCATCTGAACTCAAGTCAATGAATTTTACATTAGCCATTCCCTTGGGTTAAAAATCTGCATAAGAGAAGGTCTGACTTCCTTTTATTGCCAGTCTAAATTTCAGTGTTCAACTTATACCAATATCTATTCATTAGAGTGATAGATTATTCTGACATCAAAGAATATTACGTAATGCTTTGAATTGGTAAGTAAAACTCTATCTACCAAATGATCTAAAATTATTCATTGAAAACTATAAATGTTTTACATTACAAAATTTAAGTAAATTCATTTAGTATATACATATAGTTATATTAATCATAACATATAGGCATTTATTAAAATATTCTTTCAATACTCATACATCGTAATATAATTTACAAATATAATCTATTTAAGTATTAAATTTTACTAATTTCCAAGATATAAAAAAGGAACAATTTTTGAAAATATAGATATAAAATATGAATTATAATAAGTATCAACATTCTTAATTACATTCAACATTTAGCAAAATCAAAATTAAACAGTCACAAAAATGGAATCCACAGCTATGAAATTTGGGTTCTAAAAATTATTGTGCTGTTTAACACAGATAATATGCCTTCATTTTAATCACATATGTTTAGGTATTTTTATTGCTCTGCTATAGTTAATTTTAGTGTAATAGAATATGCATTTACCAATGTGAACAAGTGTATACCTCAATAATAGATTTTTAAACTAAAATTTTTTAAACTAAAAATTTTTAAACTAAAAATTTCTGGGAAATCTATTTCAATAATAACATTAGCTCCATGCATAGGTCATGGAGGAGAACTCAGAATGTATAACATTTACCACATTACCTTTATCTATGGTCATGTAAATCTAAAGGAATATCTTTGTGGTTCTTAATATTTAAGTTAGAATTTGCAGTATGTCCATGTGAACATGATGACAACTAGAAATACAACAGCTAGATAAGCACAAAACTGATTACTGAGAGAAAGAAGTATTGGATCAAAGAATGGTTCAATGTAATTTTTTCCACCTCCTGGACTTTTTATGAGAATTACCAAGGTAAGGTCAGCAGGGACTTTTACTTCCCTGAGGGGAAAAATTACAACCAACAAACTTCCTTTCTTAAGTGTGTACAAGGGGAGGAAAGAGATGCTTTGAAATGTTGAGCCAGGTGGGAGAATGGGTAAGCAATTAAGAATACATATTGTTCTTGCAGAAGACCAGAATTCAGTTCCCAAGACCTATCTTAAGTATCTTAGGTGACGCACAATCTTCTGTGATTTCATAACTATAAAGGTTCCAATGTCTTTTTTGGATCTCTAATGGTACTATGCTCACAGTTAAAATGCAAACTTGGACACACACACACACACACACACACACACACACACACACACACACACATGCATAGTTTTAAAAAAGAAATGATAAATTATTTTCTCAAGTATTATTTAATATGATATACATGTAGATAAAAATGTCAATTTCAGTATCTATTTTGTCTCGTACCCATGGTCCAGTGGCTTTTATGCACATTTTGAAGTGTTCTGAAAAGCCAAGTGCATTAAAAAGACAAATTTCAACAGCCAACATGAAATGGCTTGACTTGGCTAGTCACTAATGATTACCATTGCTTTGGTATAAATAAAATTCATTGCCTCTGAGTTTCATATTACACTTCAATTCATGTAATGAAGTATTAAGTAACAGAATAATGTTGGCTCTTGAGAACACCATTAGGACTCTGCCTTACTCTCTTCCTCCTTAGAAATTATTTATCGCTCATATAACTCCTTATGTCTTATAACTTTGATATGAATTCTTGTAGAGACCTGTGAGTTTATGTGCTTTCACCTTTCCTCCAGGCAGGTAATGTTTCAATCCAAAAGGAATAATTTTACAACACAAAGCTACATTTTAAAAAGATTTCACTCAAGCCATCTTATTTAGATACATAAATAGGACCACTACAACTATTTAAACCAGTGTAGAAACGTGGCAAAGTAAAAGATGAAATGAGGTGGAATATGATCAAAAAATCTAATATTCTTGAAAATGTTGTAATTTAATCCTTTACATTGTGGTTTTATATTTAAATATTTGTAATGTATATATACAACTTATAAATAGAATAATGGCTAGGAATATCATAAACCTATTATTTCTTCCTCTATGATATCCTATGCCTAATTGATACTCCACAAACAAAAGACTGCCACTAAATTTGTCTCCTTCAATAGGATCAAGAACTGTGAAATAAAATAAATTGTTTTCATTGAACTCTGCCAGTCAGATGTGTGGCAGGATTTTCCCTGTCCAATTAATTTAAATATTAGTGCAAGAGTAGGCCTGCGATTAGACAGGGAAAAGGCGGGCAGTGCTAAGAGTTGCAGAGACAAGGAGTGTCTCAAGAGAAAAAGAAGGAAGCAAGATGGACAACGAACAGGATGATGCAGATTCAGCATGGCTTTAAATAGCCACAGGTAGATATAATATCATATAGGGATAGAATAACTGGGCAGCTTGTATCATTATCAATTGGCACTGAATTTATTGTGTGGGCAAATTGTGAATACAGAATTTATTGGTATATAAATCTGACTGGTTAATTATAAGCTTCTGGAGTTTTGATTTGCTGGTTTGAGGGGAATTGTGACTGCCAAATATAGGGGTTGGATAGCTGAGAAGGAACAAGTGGCTCCAGAGGCAAGCATGCCAGAGCTGGGAAGACCATGATCAGTCGCCATTGAGGCTAACCTAGAGCCAAAGTTGGTGAGACCACTGATGGGGTAGAAAGTAGCTGGCTCAAGCGAGGGAACTTGCAGTACTCTATTTTGATATTTTCTGCAACACAGATATAATATTAGGAAAGAAATAAACTAAGGCATGTATTTACTCTGGCACTATGTTGGTCTTCCTTTCTTAGGACAGATTCTCTTGATTCTCACTACACTTTTTTAAAGCAGAGAGTTGAATAATAAAGGAACATGGGTCCTCCACAAATGTACTTCAAATCATGGTACATATTTTGTGTACATAATAATTTCTAAATTCTACAAAGGACTATTTATGGTGAAAACAATTTGCCTGGTAGAACAATTGAAAAATTTACTCATAACTCAGTAAAAAAAACCCTTGTAGATGATATACTGATAAGGTTGTTAGGACATGTTATGCAAAAATAATTATGTACTAAAGCAATGATTGATACACCATTGTCAATGGTCTGTCTATAATGATCCTCAATTTCATCAGGTATCATAGGTTCACAAGTAATCACTTCTCATTCTGTCACTTACTCTGTTGTTTGTCTCTGAAGCCTTTGTACTATTATCACTAATTTTTCTTGTTGTACAGCTATATTTTTAACAATTTTTGAGAGGAAAAATATAAAGACTGCAATTGAAAGTAGGAAGGGTTTACTCCAATTGTCACAGTTCTAATAAGTATTCTGATGGCTTTTTCAAGTAACATTTCTCTTCCCCCAAATCTTGTCCTTGACCTTAAAGCATATGCAATGGTGTTCCCAATTTTTAGTGCAAGAGAATTTGGGCTATATAATTAAAATTGCTTTCTGGGGTGGTTTAATGTGATTCACTATCTCAGAGGCTTCTGTTTCATGCCTGGAGCTCTAGCTCCAGGCTCCCTCAGCTTCAGAGGCTCCCTAGTCTCTCTGTGCATCCAGCTGATACATTCTTTTGAGAAGATCCCAGGTCAGTTTCCTCTGTGAAGCATTCTTTCAGATATCTTCTGTCTTCGGTGACATTTCTATCAGATGTCCTCTACTTTCTTCTATGTCGGTGGACTTTCATCTTCTCCAGTCACATTAGTCAGCAAATGTAAAAGTATCTTTTATTCTTCAGATGTAATTGTCTTCTCAGAAGCTTATTGCTGAATAAGCATACCCTTTCTAGTTCATTTTGAACTCTTGCTAGCTTTTTAAGTTCAACTTCTAGCTCAAAACTCCTTTCTAAACTGAATGATTCAAACTGGCATCTCTAAGCTTCTCCCTGAATTGCTCTGTTTGGCCTTATACTAACTCTGGCAATCTGTTCTAATCTTCTGGTTCCTTCTCGTTATCTGCCTCATTTTGTTTTCCCCTGCAACCTATCTCTAAAAACCTGTTCAGGTAAAACTGCCTCTTCTCTATCAGTCTATGATATTCTCTTAAGTAGCCTTTCTTTCCTGTCTCTGTTGTCATGAGAGTTGGGCATATCCCATCTCTGTCTCATTCTGTTAAATCTTTCTCTGGATTGCCACTTTGTCTGCCTCTCAATTACTTGTTACTTTCAAACATGTTTTACTTCTTCTAAAAACTAGCCTTATTTTCATTGTTTGGGATTAAAGCTGTGTACCTATGGTCACATTTGTATTCCATCCAGATCATATAATCCTTAAGTTTTTTTCAATATGATTCCATTGCCAGAGCAGGTTTGTTGCTAGATAGTTTAATTTTGATATCACGTTTTCACATACCTCTTTGCTTTACACATTAGTTATATAACCTTAATATGTATTATATACACACACACACACACACACACTCATAATATAAAATAATTCTGAATTGGTTTGTATGTTTCTTATGTGTACTGATTTCAAAGATTTCATATGGTTGCTTCTTCCAAGATAGTACTTTCATTTTTAACTTTTTAGTAACTTAAATTTTCTTTAAAATTTTAGTATATTTTATCACATCCTTTCCTCTTCCCTTAACTCCTCTCATATTCTCTTCTACTCATACCAAACAAAAACAAATAAGTAATATGAATATCAAAACAATAAAAAATAAAAAGAAACCAAATAAACAAAAAAGTAAACAAATCGAACTACACAAAAACACAATTAATTTTATGTTTTTCAACTTCTCACATATATCAAGGGGCCAAATCTTGGAATTTGATTTATATATCTAATGAAACTCCATTTGAAAAAACTGATGATATCTCTTTATCCCAGAAAGTATCAAATGCAAATAGCTTCCTGTTTAATGTTGGAATGGAATGTTATTTTCATTTCCTCTTCATAGTACTGGGATGTTTTTTAACTTGTTCATGTTTTATATGTGATCTCAAAGTCTCTATGAGTTTATATGTGTATAACTCCTGTTATATTTCAATAAGCTCTTTCCCTTGTATACCCCACTATCTCTGCCTCTTCTTAAGCATATATCTTCTTTTCTTCATAGATTCATAAACCTTGAAATGAGAGGGGTTTGATAATGACATTACACCAAGGACTGGTTTGTCCAAAATCTCTCACGCTCTCCACACCAAGTTGTAATTTTCTGTGGTATTTCCTATTTAATGGAGAAGAAATTTCTCTGAGAAGAATTGAGCAATCAGTGTTCCAGTTCCCCTATACCTCTGAACACCCAAGTGACATCTTGACACCCAGGAGTTCTGACACTCCCAGGCTCACAGTTGAGGCCCAACCACTGCCCTAATGCCTGGCTTAACTGGGAACTCTCGAGTACCAGAGGACAAAGGACTTCTACCTTGCTGGAGACACACCTTACTTCCAGTTCCCATCTACATACTCAGCAGAACCTGTGTTCTATCACCCCCACACTCCACCCACACCCAGAGACAACTTGAGCCCCAGGAGTTCTGACATAGAACAAGTTCACAGATAAGGCTCTCCAGATCCCTTCCCACAACCAGAGGCAGTCTTATCCATGAAGGCCCAACATAACCAGGCTCATAGGAGGAAGACACTATAGTCAGAGAAAGAAAAGCCAGTTAATTCCAGAGATAACCAGATGGAGAGAAGCAAGTATAAGAACATAAACAAGAAAAATCAATGTTACTGGGCAACATCAAAACCCAGTAAACACAACACACGAAGCCCTATATACCCTAAAACACCTTAAAAGCAAGATTCTGATCTAAAATCTCATCTCATGAAGATGATAGAGGGGTATAAGGAAGACATAAATAGCTCTCAAAAAGAAATGCAGGAAATCACTGGTAAACAGGTAGAAGCCCTTAAAGAGGAAAGTCATAAATCTCTTAAAGAAATAGAGGAAAACACAATAAAATAAGTGAAGAAATTGGGAAAAAAAGCATCCAGGATCTAAAAATGGAAATAGAAACAATAAAGAAATTGTGAAGGGAGACAACCCTAGAAATGGAAAACCTAGGAAAGTGATCAGGAGTCACAGAGGCAAATACCACCAACAGAATACAAGATAGAATAGAGAAACTAAGACATAGAAGATACCAAAATGATCCTAATCTAATACATCCAAGAAATTCAGGACACAATGAAAAGATAAAACCCAAGAATAATAAGAATAATAGGTATAGAAGAGAGTGAAGGGTCCCACTCAAATGGCCAGTAAACATCTTCAACAAAATTATAGAAGAAAACTTCCCTAACCTAAAGAAAGAGATGCCCATAAACATACAAGAAGCCTAGAAAACACCAAACAGATGGGGCCAGAAAAGAAATTTCTCCAAATGCATAATAATCAAAACACCAAATTCACAGAACAAGGAAAGAATATTAAAAGCAGTAAGGGAAAAAGGTCAAGTAGGATATAAAGATAGACCTATCAGAATTGCACCAGACTTCTCAACAGACTCTAAAAGCTAGAAGATCTTGGGCAGATATCATACAGTCTCTAAAAGAACAAAAATTCCAGCCCAAGCTACTATATCCAATAAAACTTTCAATTATCATAGATGCAAAAAGCAGTATATTCCATGAAAAAAAAAATTTAAACAATACCTTTCCACTATACCAGCCCTATAGAGGATAGTAGAAGGAAAACTCCAACACAAGGAGGGAAACTACACAGAAGAAAAACCAAGAAGTTAATCTTCTCACAACAAAACCAAAAGAAGAGAACCACACAAATATAATTCCACCTCTAACAACAAAAATTGCAGGAAGTAACAATCATTGGTTTTTAAAATCCATCAACATCAATGGCCTGAATTAACAAATAATGAGATATAATTAACAAACTGGATACATAAAGAGGACCCAGCATTTTGCTGCATATAGGAAATACACCCCAGTCATAAAGATAGGAACTACATCAGAGTAAAAGGTTGGAAATTTTTTTCTAAGCTAATGATCCCATGTTGAGTAGCTGTTTTAATAATCAATAAAATAGACTTTCAACAAAATGTCATCAATAATGATGGGGCAGGACACTTTATACTCATCAAATGAAAAATCTACCAAAATGAACTCTCATGGGTCCCAACATTTGTAAAAGAAATGTTACTGAAGATCAAAGCACACATTGAATCTCACACAAAAATACTGGGAGACTTCAACACCATACTCTTACCAATGGACAGATCATGGAAACAAACACTAAACAGAGACACAGTGAAACTAACAAAGTTATGAATAAAATTTTTTGGCAGATATCTACAGAACATTTCACCACAAAACAAAAGAATATACCTTCTCAGTACCTCACTGAAATTTCCCCAGAACTGAGTATATACTTGGAAACAAAACAAGCCTCAAGAGATACAAGAAAATTGAATTAATTCCATGCATTCTACCAGGCCACCAAGGACTAAGGCTGATCTTCAATAAAAATAAGAACACATGAAAACACACATACTCTTGGGAGCTGAACAACGTTCTACAAAAGGATAGCTAGGTCAGGGAAGAAATAAAGAAAGAAATTAAAAGACATTTTAGAATTTAACTAAAATAATTACACAGCATACCCAAACTCATAGGACATAATGAAAGCAATGCTTAGAGGAAAACTCATATCTATCGGTATCTTCATAAAGGATTTGGAGAGATCCTTACACTAGCTTTTAAACAGCACATCTGAAAGCTCTAGAAAAAAAATGAAGCAAATATACCCAAGAGGAGTAGATGGCAGGAAATAATCAAACTTCAATGCTGAAATAAACTAAGTAGAAACAAAGAGAACTATACAAAGAAACAACAAAATTAGGAGTTGGTCTTTTGAAAAAAATAAAAAAGGTAAATAAACCCTTAGCCAAACTAATTGGAGGGCATAGAGACATTATCCAAATTAACAAAATCTTATACAAAAAGGGAGATATAACAATAGGACCTGAAGAAATTCAAAAAATCATCAAATCCTACTACAAAACTATATTCAACAAAAGTGGAAAATCTAGATGAAATGAATAATTATCTAGACAGAAAACAGTTACCAAAATTAAATCAGGATCAGGTAAACCACCTAAACAGTCCCATAACCCCTAAGGAAATAGAAGTAGTCATTAAAAGTCTCCCAACCACAAAAATAATTCCAGGGCCAGATGACCTTTGTACAGAATTCTACCAGACCTTCAAACAAGAACCAATACCAATACTTCTCAAACTATTCCACAAAATAGTAACAGAAGGAACACTACCTAATCTGTACTATGAAGACACATTTATGCTGATGCTTAACCCACACAACGACCCAACAAAGATAGAGAACATCATACCAATTTTGCTTATGTATATTGATACAAAAATATTCAATAAATTCTCACAATCATAATCCAAGAACACATCAAAATGATCATTCCACATGATCAAAAAGGCTTCATTCCAGGGATGCAGGGATAGTAGAAATCTATCAAACAGAAATCTATAAAAGTAATCAAATATATAGAGAAAATCAAGAGAAAAAAAACCATATGATCATCTTATTGGGTTCTGAAAAAGCACTTGGAAAAATACATCACCCCTTCATTTTAAATGTCTGGAAAGATTGGGAATACAAGGCCCATACCTAAAGATAGTAAAAACAATATACACCAAACCAATAGCCAACATCAAATAAAATGGAGAGAAATATGAAACAATCCCACTAAATTCAGGGATAAAAATGGGTCTATTTTCATTTTTCTATGTACAGAAAGCCAGTTAGACCAGCACCATTTATTGAAGATGCTTTCTTTTTTCCATTGTATTTTTTGACTTCTTAGTGTGTATAACTGTGTGGCTTTATTTCTGGGTCTTCAATTCTTTTCCATTGATCAATGTGTCTGTCAAGGATAGAGAAAACTATTTTCAACACTAGGAGAAATGTAGAGAGCGGTTAGAGTATTCGCCATTACAAGATGGCGCTGACTTCCGCTGTCGCTCTAAGGAAACTTATGGATAGCGCGCGGTGACTCACCCGAAGCGCTTGCGCATTAAGGGTGTACATGACTAATCACCGCCCACTCCCGGGGCGCGCCAATCAGTGGAGGACACGCTGCCTCAGGGCTATATAAGCAGCACCATTCTGGGGCTCGGGGTCTTCCTCTTTTCATCATCATCAGCTTCAATAAACGCTTTGCTGCAGAAGGATCCGTGTGTCCGTGTGGGTTCTTGCTGGCGAGACCAAATAGCGCGCGGGACAACTGGTGCCAAAACCCGGGAACGTAGCGACTTCATCATCGCCGGCACCGAAGAGACCCTCCGCTTCTGCGGAGTGGATTCAGAACTGCAGGATTAAAGGTAAGCTCTGAGAGGTATGTCTGTCCGCGAACATTTCCCCCACCTTCCTCCACAATCGGCTGACGTGATAGAAGCTATCCTTATCGTATCGGCCGCACTCGCCCTCTTTACGGGGACCATGTCTTTGTGGAAACTGGTAAAATCATATTTGGAGGATGAAAACTGCCGCCCGACAGTAATAGCGGGACAGGGGGCACTGGAGGATTTGCAGGACAGCATGTCAGAAACAGAGCGAGACAGAAGGATGGGATCTCAAAAAAGAAAAGGCATGCCTAAGAAAAAAGACCTTTCTGAGGACCTCGAGTCCAAAGAAACGAGAGAAAAGGGAAAGAACGCCCTGGGAGAG
>JAPYYD010004355.1:0-13184 GCA_028551405.1 Uromys caudimaculatus | reverse complement strand
AGATCTCTGTGTCAGTACTCCTTGAAGACCAGCTCTCTCTGAGAGGTGTTTGGGTTTGGGGAGCTGTCCCTCAGGGTCCGCTCTGGGGTGCAGAATGGAATCAGAAGGATCTTGTCCCCAGCTGTCCCTTGTTTCCTATGCCCCAGAGGTTCTGTAAAGGTCTCTCTTGATCCAGAAGTGGTGGTTTTGCCTGTGCTCACAGGTGTGTCAGCACTTCTGGCAATCTCTGTTCATGTGGGGCCTTGTGGCCCAGGCTGAGGTCCCCAGGCATCGGTGTAAATTGGAAAGTTCACAGTTTTTCTGTCCCCGGGTTCTCAGGCCCCGGATCCCTGCAGATCCGGGCAGGTCTGGGCGAGAGGTGCTGCTCCCCTCAACCCCACTCACGGCCCTTCCAAGTTTCCCCCTTTCTATGGCGCTCGTTGGCTATCGACTCCTGGTGTCCCAGGCAGAGGTTTCCCCCTGCAAGTGAGATCCAGAAGTTTCGGAGTTTTTCTGTCCCCGGGTTCTCAGGCCCCAGATCCCGGCAGATCCGGGCGTGTCTGGGCGAGAGGTGCTTCTCCCCTCAACCCCACTCACGGCCTTTCCATGCTCCTAGGGGGGCACCCCTCTCCGGTGCACGATGGCTACCGACTCCTGGCGGTGTAGACAGAGGTTTCCACCTTTCTATTGCGCTCGTTGGCTACCGTCTCCTGGTGTCCCAGGCAGAGGTTTCCCCCTTTCTACGGCACTCGTCGGCTACCGACTCCTCCATAGTTCTGATTTTACAGGCCCTACTTTGGCTACATACACTGTTTTATGTAGGTTCTAGGAATTTAGACTTGAGTCTCCTTGCTTCAACCACAATTGACCTTACCCACTAAGACATTTCTTCAGCCCAGTATTTGATGTTCTTGTGAAGATCTGAGGGTGGGAATAAAGACAAAGAGAACATTTGCACATTATATGAACTTGTTTCTTTTGAAATGTGGGCATAATAAAAATAGGTAAAGGCTGGAAAGGTAACTCAGCCATAAAGAGCACTTGTTGCCCTTGCAGAGGCCTGGAATTCAGTTTCCAGGAACCAGTAATGTTGGGCAGCTCACAGAATTTAGCTCTAGCCTCTGGAGTGTCCATATATATAGATACATGAACACACACATACACACACACACACATTTTAAAGGTAGGTATGTCCATTTATAATAAATGTTAAATGGGACACTCCCTGGGAATGGAATGTTGAGCACAGAGCCTCTTGTTTAAGAACGGTTGAGCACAGAGTAATCCTACTTAGAACTTGTGAATGCAGACACCTCCCATTTAGAGTGTGATTAACATTCACCTCCAGTTGAGGGAATGCTATCACAAATGCCTTGTAAGTGAGAAGTACTAAGAGCAGATACCTCCTCTTTATGAGATGCAGATTCCATGCCCTTTCTCTATATTAAATGCTGAATCTAGCCAACTCCTATATATGAAATGCTGCGCACCAGTTTGTCACATAGCATATATTCAGTAGATAGCAACCATGATAGTAGTCAAGGATCCAAGTGAATGAAGAAATAAATAAAACCTTCTTGGTATTGGAGCACATCCTGCTAAACCTCACTACTGTTCATCACAATCCACTTGACAACAGAAATGTCTAATCCCAGGCTCCTGTAGGACAAGCAACCAGAACACAGAGACACAACCGAGAGCACACAGTAGTCATGTGGAGATATCACACTTTCTTCTTAAGCTGAAGCAATAAAGATTCCTCAGTGCCAGTTAGGCCTTTGACAAATGGAGGCTGACAACATGGGCATGTGGGTGTTGAGTACAAAATAGCATTCATTAGGAAGGCACTAGAGAGGGACAGACAGTCCTTATGTATCACAATATGTGTTGAGCCAGACTTTGAATGACTGATATCTGTCTATATGGAAATTAGAAAGATGAAAATCTGTCAGGATAATTTGTTACTTTCTGAACACTTTTTATTTTTGTTGTCCCAGAATATGTGATTGTATTGGAAAAATAATCACAGAAAATATAACTCATCAGAATTTGATGGAAAACTTTTCTTCTTGGTTACAAGCATCTAAATAATCTATCGTGAACATCACAAGATATTGGAATCTCCTAAGTGGCTTTAATGTATTTTTTTTCCTGGAAATGTGAGCATGTATTAAAGAATGAAAGTTTCCTATAAAATGCATTTCATAAACTTTAACATTGTCTGTTATGAGCCAATAAATTTATGCATGGTATGAAGGTAAACCTACATATTTTAGGATTTAGATTAAATGGCTCAGTACATGAATTAGCACTAAAAAAAAAAAAAAAAAAAAAAAAAAAAAAAAAAAAAAAAAACAAAGGCAACTAATGTCTCTTTGAATATGCCACTGCTGCCAATTTCAAAACCTGATGCAGTCAATGCTGGAGAATAGGTACATTAGGTGATTTAAAAAAAAAAAAAATCTACAGAAACTATCCCCAGATAGCTCTGCTGTTATAAATTATGTCTGATTAAAGAACACAGCTTCCTGAGGACTCATATCTTGGGACATTAAATCAAGTGCTTACCATTGCATTTGTTCATATCTCAGTTTCATTCTGTAATCAATGTTTAAAAATGAGACTGACCCCTGAACTGTAACAGATAGTTCACAGGCTTCAGTTCCCACTGGTTACATTATCTACAGGGTCTAAGTACACAGGGGGAAACTCAACAATAGCTTGTGTGTAAGCTGGAGATTTGGAAATCCTGGAAGATCCATAAGCTGATCCTGGTGCTAGATCAAAAGTCTTTGGCAGCAAAAATTTTCCCTTCTAGAAAGGAGCTGAAGAGTCATGAGACATAGGAAATAAACAAACTTCACAGGCCTTGGGAAGGTGAAACTGAAGACTCAAAAGAGGCCTCTACTGAGGATTGTATAGAAGAAGCAAAAAACTTGGGTTCTGGAGACACTACGACCAATAGAACTGCAGAGAGGAATTTCTTCCACCTGTTTAGCTGCATCCCAATCATGCAGAGAGCCCCAGGGTACAGCTTTGATGACTTATCACCGAGGCTGGACTATCCATGATGAAGCAACTTTTCAGTTACCTATGTTGTTGTACACAGCTCCGCACCCATTTTCCTGTAAGTAAAACCAACTTGGACTTTGATATAATCTAGATTTGTGTCTGTTGTGGACCCCTCATCAGAAGTGAGTACACATGTGTGTCATGTTGTCCCAGGAAGAGTCTCATAAAAGATAGGGTAAAAGGATAACTCAGGCTATGTGGGGCTAAATATAGTATCTGAATTGAAGCAGTTAGGTATGAAAGGGCACATGCTGCTATCTGCCCACACTAGACAGTGAATTTGGCAAGGACAGACTGAAAAGATTTAGAAAGGGTCTGGTTGCCCCATCTATCTCCTCTACCTCTTCCAGTTGGGAGCCACATTTGTCTGAAAAGAGAAAATGCTTCTCATTGTTCTCTACAAAGTATTTTACTACCCAAAAGGGGCCTCCTTCAAAAATGAAATTGGTCCTGATGTGTACATCTTGGTTCTTTTGGAGGAATGAGCACCTATGATGCTCCACAAGATGCAAAGTTACATGGTAAAAAGTCCATGGCCTGCTGAAGGGATGATTGAAATGTTCTGATATTAAAAACCCTGCCCTTCTTTGCCTCAGCACCACAGGTTTTCCCAGGCAGGACCGTGCTTTTGGCAGAGACTTAATATTCTCTTAATTAGCTTAACAGAAGATGATGATTTGTAACTATTTTGAGTGATTATTTCAACACACTACTCCAGTATTGGGAGAACAGGCACAGGAGAGTAGGTGTGGTTGTGAAAATGGCATTCACATCAATGTAAAGACAATGTGCAGAACCAGAGATGGAGGATATGTAAATAGGATGCTGTTGATGCAGACTAACAAGAAAGTCAACACTGGCACTATGAATCATTATTTTGGAGTATTTGGTGCTAGGGTACTAGAAATGCCAGGTCTCCTGCATGCTAGAGAGCCTCACCCACAGACAATCACAACTTTTTTTTTTCTTTAATCTCAGTGTTTATTACTCTTTTTACAGTGTTGCTATCTTTCTGGTAACTGGGAAGTGGATGAGATGAAGGAATGGAGATAACCTTGGGCACTCCTTCTAAGAAAGCCATGGTCTGGAGAATCAGAATAGGAAAAGAAATTTTGCACAGATGGAATAGGCATTTGATTATTCAGTAATTAAAGTAAAATTCTTAAGAAGATTTAGAAGTAACTATTTGAGACATCACCATGTATTAGGACTTGAAAAAATGACTATGGAAAGAATTTATACCTCGTAATCTCCATATTCTGAAATCTGGAGCTGGAGGATCACAATTCCTAGGTAATTCAGAATGTCATACTACACAGACAAACCCTAACTTTCAAGATTAAAGTAAATAATAGAAAAAAAAAATACAGAAACAACCAACCACCCCCGCACATTCCACATTACATTTTTATATTTTAAGATTGCAAACAAAATCACCAAAAGTATAGAGACAAGGACATAATTGTCTAAAAGTTTTTAAGCTACCCTCTAAATTCAATATTTTTTGATAACTTTCCAGGTACCAAGTTCCTCACTATGTTCCTGAGACAGAGCAGCAGCAAGATGAAAATAAGCAGCTGGTTGGCACTTAAAATATGAGTTGAAAATTAAAGGATACTAGAAAGCTTGCCAATTATAAAAATGTCCTCTAATTTTGGAGATGTAACAACTTTTCATGAGAACTAAAAGGCTAAAGAAAGATGAAGGTCAAACTGGAGCACAGTGAAAAACAGAAATCTATTTGAAACTACTACTCAGCCACATCCTGGGCTCCTATGTGCTCATTAATCAGATGATTAAATGTACACAGCCCAGTTGAATATTTTCAGCTATTGTAAATGCTCCAAATCTATGGTGTTCAAGCCTGGAATTTTCTCAGATAACCTAGGCTACTGGCAGCTATTATAAAATCACTAAGGAGTTGACAAGATACTGGATGACCTAATCATAGTTGTTGGTGTCAAGGCTACTGTGGCAATTGATATGTATCATTCCTAGGTAATTTATAACATGTAACAACTATAAAGAGCAGGGAGTGGAAAGAGAGGTGTGGTTCAGAGCATTTGCTGCTCTTGTAGAGCACCAAGGTTCAGTTCCTAGCATCTGCATGGTGGCTCATAACTGTAACTCCAGTTCCAGGTGATATGATGCCCTCCATTGGCCTTTCTTTAGGCACTCCATGAATATGGTTCACATGGTAAACAAAAAACTTTCACAGGTAAAAATGTAAATAAATCTTTAAAAATAAAATAAGAAGAGAAAGAAAGCTGATACGAATTGCCCTTCAGATACACTTTATTGGAGTGTTACATTGTGGCCTGAGAAAGAATGGCTGCAGGACTAAGGGGAGGCTTTTGTAGGAGTGACAGTCATTGTGGTTAGCATGGCAGGGGTCGTCAAAGGATGTCTTCTTGAGTTTCCAGAATATTGAGAAAGATATAGAACCTTGATCAAGGGCAACTTTGAGGAATCCTGAAAGAAGAGTTAGAAGCCTCTAAGTACTCCAGTTCCCTTCAGGTCCGAAGCACCAAGCAAGTATTGTATTCCTTTAGGATTGGAAGGAAGGTAAAATAAATGCCACACCACATAACACAATCTACCTGTTAGAAGTCATAAGGCACAAAATATAGTTAACCCCAAAGGTCATCTCACAGCTGCAAGGGAGAGGAGTAAAATTTTGCAAGAGCTACAAGGTCATAGCATGCCTGCTTATACACTCTGCTCAGAGACTGAGGCTACAGGGAACCTGGTTTGAAGTGAAGAAGCAGCATCACATAGATGTGCTATCTCACAGTAAACAGCTGTGGTAAACTCTGCAGTAACTGTCTTATGTATCCTTTTGCCTGTGTACGTACATTTCCTTCTTACTCTCTGCTGTCCTTGGTGCTCCTCAGTTATCTGAGTCTAGTAGAAGAGAGGTTCACTTCAGGAGTCTGAGAAATACCCAGGTACAGTTATTTCCAAACTTACGTGAGCATTGTTGCACCCTGGAGAGCTTCAAAAAGCACTATTATTTGAGTGCTATATTATCTTTACATTGTATAGTCCTGGTATTAAATATTTAATAGCTGTGATAGTCACCGTTACTTGTCCACATGGCTGAATTTAGAATAGCCTAAGAGATCATATTTAATTCACACCTGTGAGGGATTATGTAGAATTATGAGAATGTCTGTAAAAGATCCTCTTGATTATGATAATTAAGTTAGAAGAATCCCCTTAATTGTGGGAGGCTCCATTCTCTAGGATCTGGTCACAGACTGAAGGAAAATGACAGAAGAAATTGAGAACTAGAATTTAGATCTCTGCTTAAATGAGGCTTCCATGAGATTAATCACTTAGCCTCTTACCTTCGAAGTTTCACTCCATCCATAGACATGTTCTTATGCTGGTATAAGTGGTAGATGTTGCTACAATGTACATTAAATTATTGAGGAACCTGCAAAAATTTTGGGAGAAACATCTTTCACACTGATAATATTCATTATTCTCTTCACTACTCCAAAATCTCTTTTGTTCATAAAGAATTGAAGTAATTTTAAATCCCTTATTACACAATAAATACTTCAGGGAAACCAATTTATTCATCCAAGTGTGACTTTTTAATATTTTTGTATTTCTGTGTAGAATAGAGTTGTATTTCAAAATTTGTGAAACGTTTCCTAGAGGAGCCCCCAATTGTGAAAATGACAATGATCCAGACTGAGTCATCTCAGTCGAAACTGGGGCTTTTGATCTGTTTCAGAAATGAAACAAATGGGTTTTGCAAACAGACCATTTCCATAAGCACATATTTCATGCTCTGTACTGTCATTTCTATATTCCCAGTACATCTTTCTACATAGATCTGAAAGGGCATTACATCTGAATCTTCATGTTAATTCTTCATGAACATAATCGTGTATACATACCTTTGGGAATAGCTTCTTGGTATGATCACAAGATTGAGCTGAAAGTAATGAGAGCAAATCATTATTTTGAAATAAGTTTAAAATAACATACATGCATAATGCATAAAAGAGTACCAATCTGATGATCATAGCAAAAGGATATAACACAGAAGTACAGAAATATTGATACAAGGAAACAAATGTCATAAATATAATGGATGTAGAAGATGTTTCATAAGATATATCATAAATTTAGTAACATATATAAAATTCATCATTAATTATTCATTATTACAGACAGCTTGAGACAAAATTGTTGCAATTATCACCCATTAATTAAAAAAACTCACTGTGAAACTCAATTATCAATATGGAAAAAAATCATCTTCCAAATCACTTGAAAACAATGACAGAAATGAGGAACTACAATACTCATTTTAGGACTGAATCCTAATCCAATATTAAACAATGGATTTAAAATCAGAGAGAATATATGCAAAAAATAAAGGAAAGAGACAGGTAAAGCTTGTCAGGTTTATTTGAATAGAATATTACAAAATTATCTCAAACCTTAAGGAATATTAACTGAGACAGTAAATTCTAAAGAAACCCCAAAATTCATAAACATGTTAACAGTCTTGATCTGCATAATACTATTTTTTTCAACTCATACTACTATGGAAAACCGTATTTCAAATTAAAATATAAAATTTGAAACTTGACAATATTTAAAATATATTTTCAGAAATCTGGATCTGCACTCCACTCCCCAAGACACAGCTTTGCCCATATTTCTAGAGGCCTGATGCTGCCCAGGATATCCAGGTGAGAACCACACATACTATTAAAGCTGTGGGGGACCGTGAAAGGCAGCCTGGTTTCTGGTTGAGCTAAGATTTAAATCCCAGCCAACCCAGTAGGGCATAACCCTACAAGGGACAGTAGGCATTTTGCCATGCTGCTGGGCCCCAGTCTCCTGACAAAAGGACATAGCTCTCCATAGGCCTGTGATCATCAGTCACATACAAGTAGGGGTGGCAGGTAGCCTTAAGACATCCCCATTCTAATGAGGCACCTAGAGGCTTAGCCACTCCCCTTCCCAGCCACTCCTCCCTGCAAAGGTATCTAAACCTCACCCTCCCTGATGTGTATGGGGGGATAAGGATTCACTCATCGCCACTCCATCATGACAATAAACACCCTGAAACCATGGACTGTCTCTGTTCATAAGGATCTGCCTTGGGGAACAATGAATGGAACAGGCCTTCTTCTAAGAGCTGCATCTAGTCTCCCACAGAAGACCTCTAAGTGCTCCCAGCCATGATTTCTACCAAACCAACCCAGTTAGCAGGCAACAAGTCAAACACCCAGTCCTGGAAGGATCCAGCGCACTTCTCCCTGCCTTTTCCCCCTTGGCCCAGGCTAGATCCAGTCTGCGGGCCCCACTCTGTTCTCAGCTCTTCCACTGCATCCAGCAGTGCCTGGGATGCCCAAGAGCCTGAGAACCAGATGTAGTCAGCTCTGTGCAGTCTCTGGGACCCCCCAGGCCGTGCTTGCCCACCCCCAGGCAGTGTGCCCCCTGTGGCTTCATACAAACTGACACCCACATGGTGGCGCCATGAGGTGAACAACGTAGTCAGGTCCAGGGTGGGGGAGTGCAGACGTGGAACTCACCACATCTAACCTTTAGTCAACAAAGCTGGACTTCAACAATAGAGAAACAGAATGCCTACAAACTCATAGACATTGAACAGTTCTCTATTCAATGATCATGGGGCCAAAGAAGAAATAAAGGAAGGAATTAAAGACATTTTAAAGTTCATTGCAAATGAAGGCAGAACATGCCCAAACATATGGGTCAAAATGAAAGAGGAAAGTTCATAGACTAAGTGCTTTCTTTCTTTTTCTTTTTTTTTTTTTTTTTTTAGTTTTTGAGACAGGGTGTCTCTGTGTAGCCCTGGCTGTCGTGGAACTCACTTTGTAGACCAGGCTGGCCTCTAACTCAGAAATCCACCTGCCTCTGCCTCCCAAATGCTGGGATTAAAGGTCTGGACCACCACTGCCCGGCCACTAAGTGCTTTCTTAAGAAGATAAATACATCTCATATTAGCAGCTCACCCGAAAGATCTACAACAAAAAGACACAAACATACCAAAGAGGAGAAAATGATAGAAAATAAAGATACTCATGGATGAAAGTAATAAATCAGAAACAAAGAGAATAAGACAAATAACCAATGAAACCAAATGCTGGTTCTTTGTATAAATCATTAAGATTGACAAACCCTGACCCAAACTAACTAAAAACAGGAGAGACAATATCCAAAAACAAACAAACAAACAAACAAAACAACCGACAACAACAAAATCAGAAATAAAAACAAGGATATAAAGCAGACACTGAGGCAATCCAAAGAATCATTAAGTCTTACTTCAAAATCATGTAGTCTACAACATTTGAAAAGCTCCATGAAAAGAACATAATTTTTTTTGGGGGGGGGGGTTAGATTTCACATACCAAAGTTAAAGCAAGATCAGGCAAACAATTTTAATAGACCCATAATTTTTTAGGAAATAAAAGTATTCATTAAAATCTTTACTCAAAATCACAGATCTAGATGGTTTTACTGGTGAATTCTATAAGACTTTCAAAAAAGAGCTAATATTAATACTCCTCAAACTTGTCCACAAATTCAAAACAGAAGGAATATTGTGAAACTCATTCTAGGAAGCCACAGTCACTCAGATACGTACATTACACAGACTCAATAACCAAAGAGAATTTCAAACCAATTTCTCTTATGAACATTGATGTAAAAATACTCAATAAAATACTTGCAAACAGAGTCCAAGAACATATCAAGGACATCGTCCAATATAATCAGCTATCTTTCATTTCTGGTATAAAGAGATGGTTCAATATGCATAAATCCATCAACATAACTCATCATATAAACAAACTGAAATAACAAAAACAACATGATCATCACTTTAGACACTGAAAAAGCTTTGAAAAACATCCAAGATCCCTTCATGTTAAATGTCTTGGAAAGTGCAGAGATACAAGATCCATACCTAAACAGAAGAACATAACAGTAATAAAAAGTAAGCCAATAGGCAAAATCAAATTAAATTGAGATAATCTTAAAGAGTTTCCACTAAATTCATGGACTAGAAAGGCTGTCAACTATCTTTATTTCCTCAATATATTACTTGAATTTCTTGTTAGAGCAATAAGATAACTAAAAGAGATTTCAAAGATAAAAGTAATATAGAAGAACAAGATAACATGGTGCTACTTACTGTTGATATGTTTATATAGGTAAAGGACTACAAAAAATTCCTATAGCTAAAAACATCTTCAGGATAATGTCTGGTTACAAAGTTAACTAAAAAAAAAAAAATCAGTATCTCTCCTTTATACAAATGAATGATTAAAGGACTGAGAAATATATAAAGGAAATAAGTCTCTTCACAATAGCCAGAATCAAAATGAAACCTCTTGGTGTAACTCTAACCAAGAAAGAAAAAGTCTGTATGACAAAAACTCCAAGTCTCTGGAGACAGAAATGAAGATCCTAGAAGGGGAATAGATCACCCATATTCATGGGTTAGTAGGATTAGAATAATATAATTAGCCATCTTACTGACAGCAATCTACACATCCAGTGAAATTTCCATTAAAACTCCAGCACAATTCTTTGTAGAACTTGAAAGAACAATTCTCAATTTCCCATGGCAAAATAAAACCTTAGAATAGCTAAACTAATTCTGTACAATTAACAAAATTCTGGTGCTATCATCATCACTTATTTGCATCTGTACTACTGAGCAATAGTAATAAAAACAGCAAGGTATTGGTATAGAAACAGACAAGGTTATAAATGCAATTGGATTGAAGATAAAGAAATGAAGGCACATACCTAAGGACACTTGATTTTTAACAAAGAAGCCAAAATCATACATTGAATAAGAGAAATCATCTTCAGCATACTGGTCTAACTGGATTTCTGCATATAGAAGAATGCAAATACATCCATGTTTATCATGCTGCACAAAACACGCGGCCATGTAGACCAAAGACCTCAACATAAAACCAGATACAATAAATCTATTAGAAGTGAAAGTGAGGAATATTCTTAAACATGGTAGTATAGACAGAAATTCCTGAACAGAACAGCAATAGCTCATTCATAAATGATACCTTATGTAATTGAAACTCTTCTGACAGGTAAAGCACACTGTCATTTAGAGAAAATGGAAGCATAAAGATGGCAAAAATCTCTAAACCAACCCTATATCTGATAGATGACTCATATCTGAATCATGAAATTAAAGAACTCAAAAAATTAAATTCCAACAAACCAAATAATCCAATTAAAAATGGGGTACAGAACTAAACAGAGAATTTTTTTTTTTTGGTTCTAATTACTTCTTTTTATTTATTTATTTATTTTGATACTTTATTTACATTTCCAATGTTTCCCCTTTTCTGGGTCTCCTCTTTGGAAACCCCCTATCCCCTCCCCATCCCCGCATCTATGAGGGAATTACACCTCCCACCCACCCGCCTACCTATCCCCATATTCCCACCTTGACATTCCCCTTTACTGGGGCCTCTAACACCCTCAGGCCCAAGGGCCTGTCCTCTCTCCCTGATGGCCATTGAGGTCATCATCTGCCACATATGTGGTCCAAACCATTGGTCCATAGTTGTGTATTCTTTGGTTGGTGGTCCAAACTCCAGGACGGCCGGGGGGGGGGGGGAGGTCAGGCCCATTGATGCTCTTGCTCCCTCCATGGGACTGCAAATTCCCTCAATTCCTTCAGACCTTTCTTCAACTCCTCCATCTGGGACCTCACTCTCAGTCCAGCAGTTACTGTTATGTGAAACTTGGGCATTCTGAACTTTTGGGCTAATATCTGCTTATCAGTGAATACATACCATTTTCCTTCTTTTGTGACTGAGTTACCTCACTCAGGATGATATTTTCAAGTTCCATCCATTTGCCTGCAAATTTCATTAAATCATTTTCTTTAATAGCTGAGTAGTACTCCATTGTGTAGATGTACCACATTTTCTGTATCCATTCCTCTGATGAGGGACATCTGGGTTGTTTCCAGCTTCTGGTATTATAAATATGGCAGATATGAACATAGTGGAGCATGTGTTTTATTACATGTTGGAGCATCTTCTGGGTATATGCCCAGGAGAGGAATAGATGGGTCCTCAGGTAGTATTATGTCCATTTTTTTGAGGGTCCGCCAAACTGATTTCCAGAGTGGTTGTATCAGCTGGCAGTCCCACCAACAGTGGAGGAGTGTTCCTCTTTCTCCACATCCTCGCCAGCATCTGCTGTCACCTGAGTTTTTGATCTTCGCCATTCTGACTGCTGTGAGGTGGAATCTCAGTCTTCTTTTGATTTGCATTTCCCTGATGACTAGGGATGTTGAGCAGTTCTTTAGGTGCTTCTCAGCCCTGCAAATTTCCTCAGTTGAGCATTCTCTGTTTAGCTCTGTTCCTCATGTTTTAATGGGGTTATTTGGCTTTCTGGAGCTAACTACTTTAGTTCTTTGTATATATTGGATATTAGCCCTCTATCAGACATAGGATTGGTTAAGATCTTTTCCCAGTCTGTTGGTTGCCCTTTTGTCCTATTGACAGTGTCCTTTGCCTTGCCGAAGCTTTGCAATTTCATGAGGGCCCATTTGTCTATTCTTCATCTTAGAGCATAAGCTACTAGTGTTCTGTTCAGGAACTTTACCCCCATACCCAGGTGATCGAGAGTTTTCCCCACTTTCTCTTCTATTAGATTCAGTGTAACTGGGTTTAGGTGGAGGTCCTTGATCCACTTGGACATGAGCTTTGTACAAGGAGATAGGAATGGATCAATTTGCATTCTTCTACAAGTAGACTGCCAGTTGAATCAGCACCATTTGTTGAAAATGCTGTCTTTTTTCCACTGAGTGGTTTTAGCACCTTTGTCGAAAATCAAGTGACCATATGTGTGTGGGTTATTTTCTGGGTTCTCAATTCTATTCCACTGATCTACCTGCCTGTCACTGTACCAATACCATGCAGTTTTTATCACTACTGCTCTGTAGTACAGCTTGAGATCAGGGATGCTGATTCCCCCAGAAGTTCTTTTGTTGTTAAGGATAGCTTTTGCTATCCTGGGTTTTTTGTTGTTCCAAATGAATTTGAGAATTGCTCTTTCTAAGTCTATGAAGAATTGAGTTGGAA
>JAPYYD010004354.1:0-13187 GCA_028551405.1 Uromys caudimaculatus | reverse complement strand
TGAACAGAAGTGGTGGTTTTGCCTGTGCTCAAAGGTGTGTCAGCACTCCTGGGATACCCGCTCTCTCCTGGAGCTTTGTGGCCCAGGCTGAGGTCCCCAGGCACAGGCCCCTGGTGGCCCAGGCAGAGGTCTCCACCCACAGCTAGAAACCGGAAGGTTTATAGGCCGGGATCCGGGCGGGTCTGGGTGAGAGGTGTTGTTCCCCTTAACTCCACTCATGGCTTTTCCAAGCTCCTGGGAGGGTGGTAGCTTTCTCTGGCGCTCGTTAGCTATGGACTCCTGGTGGCCCAGGTAGAGGTCTCCACCCACCTAGTACTTACTTTTAAATACAAGACTTCCTGCTGACATATTTTCTATGTCCCAAAACACTAATCTGGAAATGGTAGTACAATGTAGTCCTAGGATTTGAAAGGTGGAGGCAGAAGGATCAAGAATTCAAGGCACCGCTGTCTACACAGAGAGAGTTTGTGGCCAGCCTGAGTTACAAGAGACCCAGTCTAAAAATAAATCAAAACAAAACAAAATAACCAAACCAAACCAACAACGAAACCAAACTGTATTTCAGCCCTAGCCTCATTAAAGAAAATGAGACTTTTGTACATGTAGAGAGATACTTAGGAAAACAGCAGCAATCCCTCTGACCAGAGAAGGAATCAACATCTCAAAGTCTGTGAGACCCTGGACAGGCAGAGCTTTGATGAAGCACTGGAACCAGTCCCTGGATATCAGCCTCAGCTCTAGTATTCTCTTCACCAGCATGGGGGTGTAAATGTCTTCCTTGCATGATTTCACAAATATCTTAGCTTCCCTTTTCTGAAGCTTTCTAAGACTATAATTGGATTCTATTCCTAAATAAAAGCTCTATCACGATCTAACAGCCCTCCAGGGACCCCATAAGGAGGTTCTTCCTTAAACGTTTGCCCCAGGATTTCCTGGTTAGGCCCACAGTGACCTGTACATAATACTGACCAGCCAGGAGCAGACTCTGGGGATGGCAGCCGTCAGGATGAGGTAGCTGGTCTCTGGGGTAACAGTGCCATCTGTAGGAAGACAAAGGCATGCCAGTTATATCTAGCCACCTTAGCCCACCCACCTTGCAGGCCTATTTGCAACCATATCTACTATTACCGGGTGGTTCGGACAGCAAAACTGGAAGACAAGAGCCATCTAAGTCCTTTGACATCAGACACAGAGTCAGAGGATTTGGAGTTTGCTCTGCTGGGTTTTGGTTTTGGTCAAGTATTTTCTCAGTATGCCGATTCCCCCCTTTTGAAATGATAATGTATGATGTATGTTCTGTGCCATTGTATGTTAGAAGTATGTAATATGCTTTGTGATTTTACAGGAGCTTACAATTAGGAGATTGCTTTCAGCAGTAAGAGCATTGGCTGCTCTTCTAGAGCACCGGGTTTAATTCCCAGCACCCACATGTCAGTTCACAACTGTCTTTAACTCCTGTTCCAGGGGATTGGACACCCTCACACAGACATAGTTAAGTCAAAACACCACTGTACATAAAATAAAAACAAATTATGATTATGATTATTTTTTGTTTGTTTTTCGAGACAGGGTTTCTCTGTGTAGCCCTGGCTGTCCTGGAACTCATTCTGTAGACCAGGTTGGCCTCGAACTCAGAAATCCACCTGCCTCTGCCTCCCAAGTGCTGGGATTAAAGGCATGCGCCACCACTGCCCGGCCAACAAATTATTTTTTTAAATAAGAGATTTCTTTGAGTCTCAGAAGAGACTTTCAAACTCTGGCCCTTTAAGCAGTATTGAGACTGAAAGACTATGAGGACCTTTGGAGTTGTACTGAATGCATTTTTATATGAAAAAAGCTTATGGAGGTCAGAGAAAAGAGTTCTGTGGTTTCAGAATGGCTTCCATAGGCTCATATGTTTGAATACTTGGTCCCCAATTGGTAGAGCTATTGGGAAGGTTTAGAAGGTGTGGCCATGTCTGAGAGAGAGAGAGAGAGAGAGAGAGAGAGAGAGAGAGAGAGAGTGTGTGTGTGTGTGTGTGTGTGTGTGTGTGTGTATCAGGGGGGTGGGAATTTTGTGGCTTCAAAAGCCTCCCTCATTCCCAGAGTTTTCTCTGTCTCCTGCTGTCAGCTCTTAACTGTTCCTGCTGTTCTGTCTTTGCTTTGTCATCATGGACATTAGCACTCTGAAACCATAACCCCAATTAAACTCTTTCTTTTGTAAGTTGCCTTGGTCACAGTGTTTTGTCACAGCAAAAGAAACGTAACTAAGAGAGCAGGATAATTTTACTGAGACAGATGAGGGAAACTGCCCTTATCTGGAGCATTAAACACGTTAAACTCCAAAAAATCTGTTAAAATCCTATTTCATGATAGTGTTAAGTTTGGGCCTTTTTTTTCCTTTTGCTCTTTTGAGACAGTGTCTGACTATGTAGTGATAGCTCTTCTAGACCTTGTTTTGTAGACCAAGCTGGCTTTGAGCTTGTGATAGTGATTCCCCAGCCTCTGACCCAGAGTGCTGGGATTACAGACATGTCCCATACTCACCACTACAAGTAAGTTCCTATTGTAAGTATTTCTGATGTTTCATGTTCTTGTAAACAAGCCAAGCTGGTACAGGATAGGGCTACTTAATTAATTGGTAGTTTGGGACTTCCCCTTGCTGCCCTGAGTATTTTGAACAGAAGGACTTCAAGTCAAATGGCCAACTAGATGACTCTTATGTTAACTGTTCTGAACACCTGTTCTGCCCCCCCCCCCCCCACTAATACCTCAAGAAAACTACATGACTGGAACTGCTCATTGCTCTGGCTCCTGAAGGTGCAGCCTCAGCAAGAACTATTCAGTTTGTACCAGACTTTGCTATCACACACCTTGGAAAACTCTACCGGACCCTACAACCATTTTACTTAGGTCAGAGGTGGACACTTCCCCTAGTAGCCTAGCAGAATGATTGTTGTGATTGGCCCCAAAAGACAATGGTGTGAATAGTGAAAACACTCCTTTGTTTACATGCAAGGCATACTGTGATTGGTGCAAAGCCTTCCTCTCAGGTTACATAACACACTCGCTGAATTGCCTAGGAGATAGCCTCCTCTGCTGCCTCCCCTGGTATTGCAACATTAAAGTCCAATAAGGCTTCTTTCAAGTGGTCTTTTCTTATCTACTTTTAAGGGTGCTCACTGACATAGTATGAAGGAGGAAGTCGTCAAGACTTAAGAGTGACAATGACGCAGAGGCAGCAAAGGAGCAGCAACACTGCACAGTTCATAGGCCAAGGCACAAGAGCAGCAATGTGGCTAGCTGCTTTACAGTGAAGGAGAGGCAGAGGGACAGTCTGACAGCAACTGGTGAGAACAGAAGGGATGGCAAAATTAGCAAGAGGGTGGACAGCTGGGGCTGAAGGATACAAGGCACACCAGGTGCTAACAGGTATACAGCTGCTGATAGGGGCTGAGAAACCCCAATTCTCTAAATCTGCACAGGAAGTGACACTTGTAGAGCACAGCATCCTAGTTTCATAGGCCTATAAGAGAGTGGCTCACACTTAGGAGAACCTGGAGCTCTGCAACCTAAGGCCTGTAATGAGGGTTATAACACGAGAGGGGGCACTTGCTGTCACACACTGAGATTTACAAAAGTTGCTGAAGCACTTGAAAGACTTATTGTGCAACCATGATTTCTGTTCAGGCAGAAGAAAAAACCCACAGCTGTGTAACTGGTGCTACTGCACAGCCGGGTAACTGGTGCTACTGCACAGCCGGGTAACTGGTGATACTTAAAATCTTCACACATAAATCCATCCTGCCTTATTTTTTATTTTCTACTTCCATGAACAGCCTGTTTGTATTTTTGACCATGTAATTACTGAATAAAACTTTTCTTATTAATTTATAAGTAGTATTCATCAATTACAATATATACCATTTGCTTATTCTAAGTAGTCTAATGTATTAATCAATTTATGTCATCTTTGGCTTAGTTTATAGTTTATTTTATAAAAACAAAACATGTTCTAAGGTTTGCTTCCTCGATATCACATGCACTTACCCTTTTCTTTAACCAAGATCCGAGATGTCAAAAATGACTCAGAGAAGACCACAGATCCTAAGCATCCTCCTCCTCCCAACAAGTCAGGAATGTCATAGATGGTCATACGTGCCTGTGTCGGTGAGAAGCAGGGCCAGGCCGTTACCAGAAGAAGGTAGGTCCACAGGAAACAGACAAGCATGAAGCAAGAGAATACTGACAGATCTCTAAGGACCTACACTGAAATACACTCTGACCTGGAAGGTGCCTCAGGCTTGCCAACAGGTGTTCCTTGATTGACATGCACAGGTTGAAAGGCAGTATTTTTATAAATTCCATCGAACTGTTATCCTCTTAAGAAACAAAACAGCCAGCCTGGTCTACAGAGTGAGTTCCAGGACAGCCAGAGCTACACAGAGAAACCCTGTCTCAAAAAACCAAAAACCAAAAACAAACAAACAAACAAAAGAAACAAAAAAGAAACAAAACAGTCTTCCTTCTTTTCCTTTTTTTAAAAAAATTTTAAACTTGTTAAAAAAATTTTTAACTTAAAAATTTTTATTTATTGCTGGGTATGCTGGTGCATACCTTATAATCCCACTACTGTGGTTACACAGAGAAACGCTGTCTCGAAAAACAAAACAAAAAACAAAAAGAAATGTACTTATGTGTATGTTTGTGCCTGTTTATGTGTATGCAGTGTGTGTATAAGTGCCTACAGAAGCCAGAAAGTGGTGTTGGATGCCTTGGAGCTGGAGTTACAGTTGTGAGCCACCCCACAGGGTGCTGGGAACTGAACCTGGGTCCTCTGCAAGAGCAGCACTGCTTTTAACAGCTGAGCCGCCCATCTCTCCAGCCCCGTGGCCTGCGGCCTCCGTTCTTAGCTCTGGCTTCCCACAGCCTACAGACTCAGAGGTATTTCCTCCAGGCTCCTGAACACCCATACACATCACGCCCCGCAGCGTCGCATGAACAGTCCATCGGCTTAGGCCTCCGTCTCTCAGTGAGCTGCGAAAGATGCTGGGAGAGGTATTCGTCAAGCTGGTGTACACATGGCTCCAAGGGTATTCTGAGTATACAGCAGTAGCTGTGAAGGATCCTTCTAGCACAGCAGAGCCTCCCGGCCTTAGCCGTGGCTGTGCTCACTGTGATTCCAGATATTCAGGGCCAACAGTGGTCGAAAAATATTAAAGGTCAACTCCAGAAATAAGCAGCGAATGACTTTCAAACTGTCTGCCACTCTGGAGAGAATGATTACATTTTATGCTATCTCTCTCCATCTTGCTGAGGACATGAATCATCTCTTTGACCAGAGCACCCAGTGTATATTCTACTTATCTGTTAGTCATTAGCCACCTGAATTATCAGATTGACTTGTCATAGTGTCATGATGCTCAGAGTCTAGTAGGGTTTACTTTTTTAGAATTGAGACTTAATACAGATATTTTAGCAAAGATTTAAGCATAAGGGCTAAGAGGGGAAGAGAGGAACTAAGAAAGAAAAGTCAGGCACACAGGCAATTATCTATAAGTTTAAGGCCAGCCCAGTCTACTTAGTAAATACCAGGCCAGCCAGTAGTAGATATGAGCTTCTCTAAGATAGTTGCCAATTAATTCTAATTACTTAAAATTGAACTTAAGCTGGGCATCGTACACACCTTCAATCCCAGCACTGGGGAGGCAAAAAGACACGAGGATCTCCATGAGTTCAAGGCCAACCTGGTTCACAGAGCTAGTTCCAAGATAGCCAAGGTTACACTGACAGTGAGACACTATCTCAAAGACAAACAAACAAACAAGACTCAAGGCAAAAAAGTAAAGTTTTGTGTATATAAAAAACATTATATATACATGTATGTATGTTTACACACACACATCAGTTTTTCCCAAAACATTAGGTACCCACAGGAGTCTTAAAATGTAGCTCCTACTGAGAAGGGGAGTAACTAACCAATTCAAGCTTTCATGGTGTCTTAGCTAGGGATTCACTGCTGTGAACAGACACCATGACCAAGGCAACTCTTATAAAGGACAACATTCAATTGGGGCTGGCTTACAGGTTCAGAGGTTCAGTCCATTATCATCAAAGTGGGAGCATGGCAGTGTCCAGACAGACATGGTGCAGGAGGAGCTGAGAGCTCTACATCTTGTAGAAGGTAAACAGAAGACTGGCTTCCGGGAAGCTAGGATGAGGATCTCAAAGCCCACACCCATAGTGACACACCTACTCCAACAAGGCCACACCCTCTAACAGTGCCACTCCCTGGGCCAAGCATGTATAAACCATCATACATGGCAAAATAAGTAAGATGAAAGGTTTACAGTGGGTTAGAAACAAAATTAGATCAACACGGTCATGTCAGAAGTTTCTTTACTGCATCCCCTCAAGTAGAGTATCTAAGACAAAAGTGGGTACCAGGAACTAAAGCTAAGTGTGATAGCCCTGACCATGTGTTGTTTCTCCTTCTTCCTTCCTTTCTTCCTATTTTTCTCTTTTTTCTTTCTTTCTCTTTTTTCTTTCTTTCTTTCTTTCTTTCTTTCTTTCTTTCTTTCTTTCTTTCTTTCTTTCTTTCTTTTTTTTTTTTTTAGGAATGTGGAAGCCTTTGGGTCTGAGGACTAGAAAAACAGTTGAAGACTGTAAACAGAGCTTAATGAGCCATTGTAGCAGGAGCTGGGAAGACAGCAGTGCTGAGAGTTAGGCAGACTGAAGGTTTAACTTAATGGGTTTCAGGGGGAACAATATTAGCAACTGGGCCCGAGCCTGTTCCTGGGGTACTTTGGCAGAGAATGTGGCTGTCCTCTGTCTTCCTCCTATGATGCAGTTTGAGGAGACTTTTAAAAGCAATGGAATAACTTCTTTGGCAGAAGAGAATCCAAGACAAATACTGATTCTGGTGCATGATCATTAGTAACCATTCTTATGCTGGTCTACAATGAGGAAGAACCAAATGTACAGTTTATAGAGAGAAAAAAGGACACTGGCGAGAGAAAGGTACAGCCAAGGCTTGTACGGAAGAAAGGCTGCAACTGTTAAGGGTATTAGTGCCATTAAAGAGGGTCCAAATCTGCCCTGGAATAAAGAGTGTCCTTAGGGCAAGATCCCACTTATGAAAGAAAGAAAAGGACTTTTCTGTTCCTAGACAGGAACATGAAACAAAAGCTGCTGCAAATGTGATCCAAGGGGGTGGGGGTGTATCCTAAGCTGGGAGCTGAATTTAGCAAAGTCATCCATGTGGTTCTGCTTTAGAGTCAGGAGGGATACACTCCTCTGTGGCTAAGGAGAGCCACTGACGCCAAGAGTGTGGCAGGGGAGTCCCTGCATGGAGGCCCCAGAAGTCATTGCGTGAAATCACATAAATGAATCCTGAGTTTCATCAGAGACCACAAAATCTAAGAAGTGCCAGAGCCATGTGATCTCTGCTAAGCAGAGCTGCAGACAGACGATAGAAGCAGCCCAAGAGACTGATGTATCTTGCAGAGTAAAGATGGAAGAGCAGAACCATCTAAGTCCTTTGACACTGGACATAGAGTTAGGAGATTTGGCGTTTACTCTGCTGAATTTTAGTCTTGCTTTGGTCCACTATTTCTTCATTATGCCCTGATTCCTCCCTTTGGGAATAGTGATGCATAATCTATGCCATTTTATGCTAGAAGTGTGTAATTTGCTTTTTAATTTTATAGAGGTTACAATTAAGAGATTGACTTGAGTCTCAAAAGAGACTGGACCTTTTAAATCTTGAGACTGAAAGACAATGAAGCTGAACTAAATTTGCATTATGGTATGGTCATGAGACTATGGGGACCAGACAGGGGAATGTGATGGTTTGAATGAGGTGACCCTCATAACATTGGACATTTGAATACCTGGTCCCTGGTTGAGGGTCTTTTGGGAGGATTAGGAGCTTAGTCCTTGTTGGAGAAAGTACATCACTGGGGGTAGACTCTGAGGTTTCAAAAGACTTGTGCCATTTCCAGTTAGCTCTCTGCTTCCTGTACGTGGACTGAGATATAAGCTCTTAGTTGCTGTTCCAGTGCTATGCCTGCCTGCCTTGCTGCTATGCTCCCTCCAAGATGCTGACGGACTCTTATCCCCCAAACTCTACCTTCTGTAAGTAGGCTTGGCTATGGAGTTTTACCACAGTAATAGAAATCCTAACTAAGACGCTTTTGTTAGGATGGCTAGCCAGAGAGCTCTTGAGGTTCACCGGCCTTCATGGTTCCAAGGAGTTACAGGTACATGTAGCCGTGCCTGGCTTTTTACATACGTGTTGGGAATTCTGATTCAGGACCTCATGCTTGCAGAACTAGCACTCTTAAACACTGAGCCACCATTTCCCCAGCTCTGCTTTCATTTGCCGATTCTTTAACTACATACTTCCTTTTGTATTTTACCTTTCTTTCCTTCTTCCCCATTCCTCTTTCACTTGACTACTTAATACTGATACATTTAGCCTAGTATGTGTGTTCTATTTTCTCTACTCATTACCCTAGTATCCCTGTCTCCAAACCTTATAAGGGATATAACAGTATCATCTCTTATACTCAATACTGGAAAATGCTATCAAGATATCACAAGTGCTATTGTAGTTGCCTTCCCTCTGATCATAAATCTAGGGAAAAGACAACTCATCAGGAGCACTCACATAAAACAAATAAACAAAAAAACAGTATTCAGAAATGGGTCAGTGGGTAAAGTACATGCTGTCCAAATCTAAGGACCTCAGTAGGGATCCATCCCCAACACCCACATATAAGCCAGGTACTAGGGTTGGATATAACCCCAGCACTGACAGGTAGAGACATGTAGACCCAGAGGCTTGCTGGATACCAACATTTCTGAAATTAATTACAAAATACCAAGGTGTGGGGGGGCACTAATCCATTCTACAAAGCCATTATACTATTACCCTGATGCCAAAACTGGACAAAGAAACAGCCAAAACCAGGAAACTATACACCAACTTCCTGATAATCTCAGATATAAAAATTCTCAATAAAATACTTGCAAAACAGAATTTTAGAACAAATTAAGATCATATATCACTACCAAACTGGTTTCATAGCAGGGATGCAAGGTTAGTTTACTATACACAAATCAATACATGAAATATACAACAGTAACAGACATAAAGACAGAAATCACATGATCATCTCAACAGATGCTGAAAAGACATTTGACATAGTCCAGCATGCCTTAATAAAATCCCTGAAGAAACTAGGAATGGACAGCCTCTGCTTCCCGTATGGCAGGATTAAAGGCATGATTCTATACTTAAAGACCCCAAGTATTCTATCAGAAAACTTTTAGATCTGACAAACATGTTCAGTAAAGTGGCAGGATACACAATCAGTGTGTATGTGTGTGTATGCACTCGTGCGCGCACATCTGCTGGGAAGGAAACTGGGAAAAGTATCCCATTCATAAATTCTTTTTTTGTTGTTTTGTTTTTGTTTTTTTTTAAGACAGGGTTTCTCTGTGTAGCCCTGGCTGTCCTGGAACTCACTCTGTAGACCAGGCTGGCCTCAAACTCAGAAATCCACCTGCCTCTGCCTCCCAAGTGCTGGGATTAAAGGCGTGTGCCACCACTGCCCGGCCCATTCATAAATTCTTAATAGTTAAAAAAAAAAAAAAAAAAAAAAAAAAAACCAAAAACCTAACTAGGTGATAAGCCACTACAAGAAATTCAGTAAGACACTGAAAAAAAATTGGTGACAATAGCTGACGATACTGCTAAAATTAATCTACAGATTCAAAAGACTCAGGATTAAAGCCACAGCAGATTTAGCTCAATGGACTAGCAAGCACAAGGCCTTGGGGTCAGTCTCTAGGGAAAAAATTACAATGCCATTTTCCACAAAACTAGATAAAACCAGGATAGAGCAATAGCTGTGTGTTCTAGTTTGGTTTCTATTATGGAAAACACGGTGACCAGAGCGACCAAAAGCAACTTGGGTAGGAAGTCCTTATTTGGCTTACAGGCTACAGTTCACCACCAGAAAAGCCAATGTAGGGACCGAAGCAGAGAACATAGAGGATTGGTGCTTACTGGCTTACCTTCCCTGATTTGCTCAGCTCCCTTTCTTATACAATCCAGGACCACCTGCCTAAGGGTGGCACCACCTAGAGGGCTAGGATCTTCTCCACCATCAGTTAGCAATGTCCCACGGACATGTCCACAAACCAATCTGGTGGAGGCAATTCCTCAATTGAAGGTCCCTCTTCCCAGGGATCTCAGCTTGAATCAAGCTGTCAAAAACTAGCCAACACCCAACAAGCACGAGGATCTGTGTTCAAATTCCCAGCACCCACAAAAATAGCTGGGCAAGTGCTAGGGGTGGGTAGAGACAGGAGAGCTGGGCTTGCTGACCACTAGCCTAGATCCAGGTTTCTGAGACCCTGTCTCAAAAGAATGAAGTAGAGAGCAGTACAGCAGGACATGCAATCTCCTCTTCTGCCCTTTGCACTCTCTCTCTTAAAAGGGACCTCTGAATTCTTGGTCTCTCTTTTTGATTCTATCTGCTAAGTGCTGGGATCACAGGCTGTGTTTGTGTGCCCAGTTCAGATTGTGCTGGGGATGAGATTCAGGGTTTGGTACATGTATGCAGTATGGTGCAGTATGCTACCCAGGCTGGCTTTTAACTTACAGACTCAAGGGATCCTCTGCCTCAGCCTCCCAAGTAGCTGACACAATAGTGCTATGGCACAGTGCCTGGCTTTGAATGAATTAATAACAAAAAATTAACATAAATTTAACTTGTTACAAATCATTTATTATTGTACAAAGCACCTTAAAAAGTGATGCACAAAAATCTAAGAGAAGTCAGGGGTTAGAGATCAGCAGGGAAGTATCTGGAACTGGACCGATGGCTCAGCAGTTAGAGTACTGGCACAGAAGTACCTGAGTTTGATTCCTAGCATCCACATTGCTGCTCACACTATCTGAAACTCTAATCCCAGAGGCTCAACACCCTTTCTGGCTTCAGTAGGTACTGCATATATGTGGTGTACAGATACATGTCAGGCAAAACACCCATACTATAAAATAAAAACAAATATAAGATATAGAAATAAAAAAATAAAAACTAAATCATTTCCAGTATCTCAAGTGATATATATTTTTTAAAGATATGCTCTCACTATGTATCCCTGGCTAGCCTGGAATCACTATTTAGACCTGGCTGGCCTCAAACTCAAAGAGATCCAGCTGCGTCTGCCTCCCAAGTGCTGGGATTAAAGGTGTGTACTATCACCATGAGGCTAATTTAGACTTTTTCAAAGGGACCATATATAGTATAAAATGCTCATTACTCACAACTTTAAAAATTATTCTTACAGTGTTAAGAACTCTGAGGTGCTTTTCTACTAGGGATGAGTATATCTTTTTATTATTATTTTGGGGGGAGGGGGAAGAGAGGATACATTTGTACCAAGTCATCCACAGCTACCTTACTCAGTTGCCCATGACCAAAACCTTCTGGAATTAAGAAAGTGGACATGCATACTACAATTGGAATCTTAGTTGTAACAGACCATTTACTCATGTTCTGTTTGCCAACACTCTTTACATCAGGGTTGCCCTGGAGTACATGGAGCCCTTGGCTTGTGGCTGAAATAGCCTACAAATTCTGATTTCCTCAGACCATGTCCATGGGCTATGGGCCAGGACACTTTACCCCAGCAACTTATCCACCCATCCATCCATCCATCCTGAGTCAGGGTTTCACTATGTAGTCCTAGCTGGTATGGAACTACGTAGACCAGACTAACCTCAAACTCACCTGCCTCTGCCTCACAAGTGCTGGGATTAAAGGCATGCCATGCCTGGCTCAGTTTATTTTAAATTCATTCCATGGTCCCAACAGAAAATATGGAAAACTCTGCTCTGACTACCCAATTTCATGAGATACACAGGCATCTGTGCATTGTTGTTTGTTTAATTTCCCCCTGGTTCCTCTTTTTTGTTTTTTGTTTTTCGAGACAGGGTTTCTCTGTGTAGCCCTGGCTGTCCTGGAACTCATTCTGTAGACCAGGCTGGCCTCGAACTCAGAAATCCACCTGCCTCTGCCTCCCAAGTGCTGGGATTAAAGGCGTTCACCACCACTGCCTGGCTACCCCTGGTTCCTCTTAAGGCAATAAGAGCAGATCTTATAATAAAAAGGAGCCCTGAGGGGCTGGAGAGGTGGCTTGGCAGTTAGGACGCGTTGCTCTTTCAGAAGGCCTGAGTTTAGCTCCAGCACCAACACTGGGCAGCTCACTATTGCCTGTAACTCCAGTTTCAGATGATCTGATGCCCTCTTCTGGTTTGTACCAGCACAGCACCAGCACATGTGGCATATACACACAAATAAAAATAAAACTTAACACAGAGTGAGTTCCAGGACAGCCAGGGCTACACAGAGAAACCTTGTCTTGAAAACCAAAAAAAAAAAAAAAAACTTTAAAAAACCAAAACAATGGAACCATTGAAAACTTGATTTGTTATGTATGCTCAGTTCACAATTCCTCACAAGGTTGTCACAACCTCAGCTGCCTGTAGAACCTTCCAGTTGTCTATGACAACAAATCTTTCACAGACATCCCTCTGTAGCCATTCTCAGGCAGCTGACTTGTGACAGTTCTGCTAACTGCTTACCGTTTTCACAAAGGATAAGCTATCTTCATTATTCAGAGGCACCATTCTAGAAGAAAGAGACAGGACAGGAAGTACATGAAAGGATTATGGTTTCTCCTTGTTTTAAAACAGGAGCTCATGTAACCCAGGTTGGCCTCAAACTTACTATGCAGTTGAGGAGTGGAGGCAGGGACACAGACGTTTAAGGCCATCCTGGGCTATATGAGACCCTTGTCTCAACAAAGAACAAAAACAACAAGCATTGGGTTACATGTGTCTAGAATTAGCACTGGAAAAAGTAATGTTAGTGCCTGACCCCAGTCTCCCAACTTCCCACGGCATAAAAATTGGGTACAGGGACTCAGCCAAGACCAGGTTCAAGTGTGGAATGGCAGCTCTCCCCAGGTAGAATGTGCTGATATCAATAATGGCAGCAGCTCTAAGGGGTGCCTGCCTCTCTCTCCTCTCCTCACCCCCCCCCCCCCCCAATCAGTCTTATGTATCCCAGAAAGGCTATAAACTTTCTGGGCATCAGAGGATGGCCATGAACTTCTGTTCTTCTTGCCAC
>JAPYYD010004353.1:0-13188 GCA_028551405.1 Uromys caudimaculatus | reverse complement strand
ATTTCTCAAGAGCCAAACTCTGCCTCAACTGCTTCTTACCAATTGTGGTGGTTTGAATATACTTGGCCCAGGGAGTGACACTATAGGAGGTGTGGTTTTGTTGAAGATTGTGTGTCACTGTATTTGTTGGAGGAAGTGTGTCACTGTAGGGGTGAGCTTTGTGAGTTTTCTCCTCTTTGTCATTGGAACAAGATGTAGAACTCTCAGCTCCTCCAGCACCATGCCTGCCTGGATGCTGCCATGCTCCTGCCTTTATGATAATGGGCTGAACCTCTGAACCTTTCACTAGCCCCAATTAAATGCTGTCCTTTATAAAAGTTTCCCTAAACCTGGTGTCCCTTCAAAGCAATGAAGACCCTAACTAAGATACCAATTAAATATGAAGAGTGTTTATACCTCCTCAGGAAATGCGACTCTCTATTTTTCTATATGAACTGTAAAGAAGCAGAGACAGCTAGAGGTGATAGAGTGGACAAGGGGTCCCAAAAGCTTTGGAAGGAGCTGCTCATGCAGATGCTTGGTAGTGGGGTGAAGGGTACCTCTAGTGTTTCCTCTCAGCCCCTAAGGGGAAGGCCTGGATTGCCAGGTACACTTGGATTTATGAGATTTTAGAGGCTTCAAATACAAAAGCTTTTGTATGTTCTTTTTAAAAAATAGTTCTTAAACTCCATGTCATCTACCATGACATGGTACTGGACTAGAGGAACTGGACTAGAAAATGAGCCCTGAAAAGATGATGCTTCAATGGCTTGCTTTGTTTGATGACAAAATACTCTTCAAGGATAAGATTATACAACTCTCTGACTATAGATGTTTTTCTTTTTCTTTTTGTTATTAATCTGCTTGTCTGTTCCATTCCCAGTACACCAAACACTGTTAGAGTAGGAAAAACAAAAAACAAAACACTTCTCATCAGGAGAATAGACTCCCTGCCCTGGATGGAGACTTAACATTACAGTTGAACTGGTTCAAAAGAGGAAACTGGGTTCATCCTAAGCCAAACTTCAGTGATAAGTGGAATAAATAGTTCTTCAGTGATGTGCTGTGCATTTCCTTCCCCAAAACCCCCATCCTTAATGCAGAAGATTAGATCATGTTTGTAGGGTGCTAAGTCTGATTACTTTTTGTGTTATTCAAAGATAAAAAAAAAGCATAAGTTTCTTTCCTTTTTTTTTTTCTGAGTATGCTTTTCTTAACAGTTTTTTTTTTTTCCTCCCAACATTTTGGACTTTGTATTTCCTTCCTTGAAGCTATCCCTGCCTGTCACATGGCTCCTTGTGGCCCTGTGCTCCTCTTCCATGCCAGCAAGAACAGCATGGGTGCTCCCCTCCCCCTTCCCCCCTCTTCCCCTAGACAGCTGCTGGGGTTCAAAAGCTGGCCTGCCCTGGGATTGTTCCTTCTAAGTGCCAATTAATTCCATTTGACCTTATTCCTAAAGTATTCCACTAAAGAGACTGAGACACCTCCCCCTCCAAGAGATGACCCTAAATTTTTCGGGTATGGAGACCGATATAGTTCTTTATATAGTAAAGAAGAAATGTAAAACAGTAGGAAAAACAGTTCAGAAATTGAGACACTGGTCAGGCAAAACAATTTCAGAAGTACTTTTTTCTTATTGGTTATTTTATTTATTTACATTTCAAATGTTATTCCCCTTCCTAGTTTCACCTCCACAAGCCTCCTACCCCCTCCTCCCTTGCCCCTGCCTCTATGAGGGTGCTCCCCCACCCACTAACCTACTTGTGCCTCAGCAGCCAAGTGTTGCCCTATCCTGGGTCATTAAGCCTCCACAGGACTAAGGGGCTCTCCTCCCAGTGATGCCAGATAAGGCAATCCTCTGTTACATATCCAGCTAGAGCTATGGGTACCCCTGTGTACTCTTTAGTTGGTGGTTCAGTCCCCAGGAGCTTTGGGGAGTCTGCTTGGTTGATATTGTTGTTCTTCCTATAAGGTTGCAAACCCCTTCAGCTCCTACAGTCCTTGCCCTAACTTCCCCATTGGGGTTCCCGAGCTCAGTCCAATGTTTGGCTGTGTACGTCTGCATCTGTATTGATGCAGATCTGGCAAAGCCTCTCAGGGGACAGTTATACAGGCTCCTGTCAGTAAGCACTTCTTGGCATCAGCAATAGTGCCTGGGTTTGGTGTCAGCAGGTGGGATAGATCCCTAGGTGGGACAGTCTCTGGATGGCCTTTCCTTCTGATTCTGCTCTACTCTTTGTCCCTGCATTTCCTTTATCCAGAATTCACAAGTACTTCTTTTTTTTTTTTTTTTTTTTTTTTTTTCTGCAAATGCACGGGGTTTATTTGGGGAACCAGTGCATTGGGGTCGAGCTCATAACCCACGCAGGGGCAGAGGAGTTCAACCTTGAGCAGCTGAAGTCAGGGGTATTTAAAGGAAAAAACCACAAAGCAAGGGGTGGGGAACAGAAAGAATTTGCGCTATGGGGAAGTACAAAATGTTCTAAGTTAGTCACAAGGCAGTTGCCCAAACATTTTTGTGATTAGCTAGTTCCTGGAACATTGTGCCTCTGGCCATGGGGCCAGGCCAAGGTCAACCATTTCTTAGGGGAAAGAATGCAGCCAGGTGGGGTTTGGCCAAGCATGCAATTTCAGTCCTATTTCTGTTTCTGGCTCCAAGTGTGCTAGGGGTCTAACTTTCCTCATAAGGGGGTCAGGTCTTTCATTCCCCACTTCTTCTAGTGCCTAGTTCTAATCTTAGAACTATATTTCTGTTTCATCATAGACCTGTTTGTCGCGTCCCCCCAAAGCCTGGTATTGCTGTCTTAACATTAGAATCTGTACAGTACTTACTCATTCCCTGACAAAAGCTAATAATCCATTAACTAAACAGGGTCCAATAGTGAGCAAAAGGAATAAAATCAGCAGGGGTCCTGCTAAGGCAGAAAACAGAGTCGTCATCCAAGGCGACTTGCTGAACCATTCTTCAAACCACCCCAGTCCAGCCTCCCATTCTCTCTTGCGTCTTTCCAGCCTTTCTCTAAGCTTGCTCATGGAGTCCTTGATGGCTCCTGAATGATCAACATAAACGCAACATTCTTCCATTAAGGCTGCACATTATCCTCCTTCACAAGTACTTCTAAACCTAGCCTTTCATGATTTGCAACCAGAAGCTGAGTTAAGAGTTATTGTTTCAACCCCTTTTAGGAGTGTAAAGACAAGTCTCCAGCAGGACATGGTAAAGGGAACATGCACAGGCATGCAGAAAGCCCCATTGAGATTTATTCGCATACCCAACTGGTGTACTACAAAGTGTAAAAATGTTGTAACCAGCACATCAAATATAAATTATTACTGAATAGACCAGGTTTATATAAAAGATAAATAGAGAAGATACACAGAAAATAAAAACTCACTGAACGGTATTGCTTATTATTAACTAGTGAAGTAGTTGAACACCAATCAAATATGTAGTTGGGTCTTAAATACTTAGGTTTGTCATCCTCCCTAGGATGTCCTGTCTTCCTTTAGTGATGAACAGCAATGTGGAAGAGTAAGCTGAATAAACCCTTTCCTCCCCAACTTTCTTCTTGGTCATTATGTTTGTGCAGGGAAAAAAAAAACCTGACTAAGACAATTGATGAGAACTCTTCCCTTTAACTATTTTTCCTGTGAGATTTGTAGAACCAACAGATCATTATGCATGTGTTGTTATGACCAAAAGACATAAATATTCTAGAACATCATGCTGATCATGAAGCTCTTATATCTCTCCCTAGAAGTTTGCTCTGCTCAATGAATCATGTGATTTCTCCGTTAAATTCTACTCTGGGATGTTAATCAAATTGACATTTAATTTCCAGAGGTTATAACTTCTAGAAACTTTATTTCTAACAAATGCTTATTGAGATAATCTATAAGGTATATATTTTAATGTTGTCTTTAATATAACATATACTTATGATGCCACAAGTCTTTTTATCATTGATTTGTATTTGAAGAAAAGTTCATGAAATGATATTGACCTACAGAACATGCAGTGCACAGGTACATACTATATTCTACTGTATTTTATTTTTCAAAATGCTGTCCTTAACAACCCACTAGGTTGATTTGATACTTTCAGAGCAAACGATGCTTTGATAATTACTTTAGTTATTGGATTATTTGGTTAAAAATGAATGCTCTGTGTGAAAAATGAAATTGTATCCAACTTGCTCAGGATAAGCCAATTATCTCTCTACCAAACAAAAGGAAAGACTAGGTCTTAGAGATAACTTACCTACACAACACCATCTGAGAATACAATGTTTTTGGCTGTGCACAAATGGCTCATTCTGGTAACTGAGTCCAGACAACTCTTATAGACAAGGTAGATTGTGTTAAGTCATCAAAACTGTCAACCAAAAACATCTCTCACTTAAAAGAAAATAGGGGGACGGGTTAATATTCTTGAGTGACACATGACTTACCATGATTCAGGAACATGGATTCAGTGTGCCCTGAAATCAAGCCCCAAATTGCAAATGTTTTCATGAGCTTTTTATAGGTATAGATTGTAGCCTATGACAGAGCAAAGTACAGATACCACCAACGTCGAACTTGGTGAATCAATGTGTTTTACTGGGGTCACTTATATGAATACAGGAGATGGGTTACTTATAGGTAGGTAAACAACTCAAAGACAGTTTTATCACTGAAGTATGTACCTTAGCCTGAATGACAGCTAATAAACCTGGAAATTGGAGCACAATGCACAGACTGAAGGCAGCTCAACATGTTGAAAAGTGCCTTTCCAAGTGACCCACTTAGTTTAAATCTCCAGCAAGCTTGGCTTGTTTTGGCTTCTTCCAGGCATTGGTTGAAGCCTCAAAGTCTTCTTTGCAGTTAGCTTATCTGAGAGTCATTTGCACCTTGGCTTATCAGAGAGTTAATCACAGTAGTCTTTATTGTTTACTCTTCAGAGGGAGGGACCTGGTGAATATACTCAGTTTCAGGGACTTCCTGAACCTATTTTGAGTGGTTTATCTTCTTCCTTAAGGTGATTCCCTAAAGGATTGAATGTTTTCTTTAGAGGATGCTTCCATACAACAGTATATACCAAAAGCAAATCAGAAATCAAAGCATTTTCAAATACATTGATTGGTGTATATCATATAGGCAGTTAAAGCAAAGTTGGAAAGCCCTGCTATAGGTCTCAGAAATATCTAATGCCATTCTGTAATTTGGGTTGGTGGAAGATTAATACATTCTGAATGGTGAGGCCTGAAAATCTCAAGACTGCCATGTTAGAAAGGAGGTTGTCAGTGAATAGCTACTGGGGTCAGGGAAGGAGGACCACAAAAGGCCTGAGATAATTTGGCTCTGGAACCCTGAAACTCTCCATACTCATGATGTTTTGACCTGTCAATCTGTCCTATAGGGTATTTAACATAAGGCTTTTGTTTTTGAAAGTTCAGTTCATGAACTAAATGATATGAAGAACAATTCATATCAGCATTAAGGATACAAGATAATCTCCGAACTTGACCCTCCATTAAGCAGTATGTTACTTTACCAAAGCTATTGTAAATTTGTTCAAAAGCAACTCAGATGTATTCTCCTGCAGCTTAATTTATATTAGGGTTATAAAAGTGGTATGATCATAGATTTTGGAACCAAGAGATCTAAAATCAGGTTCAGTGAATGATATTAAAGCATCCATTCTCCCAGAGGTTCTAAGGGAGAAGCTGTGTCTACATTATACCTTTTTGCTTCCGAACCTTTCTCTCTTTTGTTCTGGCCACTTCAACCATCTTCAAGCCATCAGCACACCATTTCCTTTATTGGTCACATTGCCATTGTTTGTGATAGTTAAATCTCTGCCTCTCTTATTATATCAATGCATTAAGACAATGGTGGTAAGGTGAAAATGGCCCCATATCAAGTAATTGAGCCATAGTTGGTAGAACTATTTGAGAAGGATTAGGAGGTGTGGCCTTTTGGAGGATGTGTGTTACTGGGTGTAGGCTATGAGGTTACAAAAGCTTATGACATTCCAGATTAGGTTGCTTGTTCTCTCTCTCTCTCTCTCTCTCTCTCTCTCTCTCTCTCTCTCTCTCTCTCTCTCTATCTCTCCCTCCCTCCCTCCCTCCCCACATCATGATTTTTGTCTCAACAAATGAGCTTTCATCCACTGCTCCAGCAATCTTCCTGCCTGCCTGTTGCCATGCTCCTTACCACTATGGTAAGAGACTTACCCCCTGAAGCACAATGGACACTTTATTCTATAAGTTGTTCTATAAGTTCTATAAGTTCTATAAGTTGCCTTGGTTTTGCTATTTTGCATAGCAGAAGAAAAGTAACTAAAGGGCCTTTTATGAACATGTAGAAATATCATATCAAAATTCTGACTTACATTTGAAAATGCTTTTAACATATAACAATAGGAAACTTGCCTGGAGAAATAAACAAGTACAGTTTATATCTCAAAAAAGTAAAAATTACTCAAGTCTGTTTGAGAGTTTGGCAACAGCCTCCATTCAATGTTCCAAGTTAAGTTCTCTAACCTTAACACTGTGCCCTCAAACATATGGTCATATTATCCTGGTTAAGAGAGAAACAGTGATAGAGACAGACAGACAGACAGACAGACAGACAGACAGACAGACAGACACATACACAGAGGGAGAGAGAGAGAGAAGATGGCACACTTTCCACAAACCTGGCTCCTTCTAGTAAGTTCCTCTATTTGTCTGCCTTACCATAAGTACCCATTGCTTTTGCTTTACAGGGATAACTTATGAATCATCACTTAACCTGTGGTAAATATCCACAACATAACAAATGAAAGTCACTTTGATTTTTATCATAGTTTTGTGCATTTAACTCAAAAGACATGCGTAAAAGAAAAAAAAGAAGTTTCCAAAATGACAAGGAGGGATAGCAATAGATGATAGATAGATAATAGGTAGGTAGGTAGATAGATAGAGACAGACACACACACACACACACACACACAGAGAGAGAGAGAGAGAGAGAGAGAGAGAGAGAGAGAGAGAGAGAGAGAGAGAGGTAGTGTCTTATTCAGGGTTTCTATTCCTGTACAAACATCATGACCAAGATGCGAGTTGGGGAGGAAATGGTTTTTTGAGCTTACACTTCCATGCTACTGTTCATCACGAAAGGAAGTCAGGTCTGGAACTCAAGCAGATCAAGGAGGAGGAGCTGATGCAGAGGCCATGGAGGAATGCTGCTTACTGGCTTGCTTGCTTCTCCTGGCTTGCTCAGCTTGCTTTCTTATAGAACCCAAGACTATGAGCCCACAGATGGTACCACTCACATGTGGCCCTCACCCTTTGATCACTAATTAAGAAAATTCCTTACCACTGGAGGCATTCTTCTCAACTGAAACGCCATTCTCTGTGATAACTTCAGCTTGTGTCAAGTTGACACACAAAACTAGCCAGTACAATTGATCCCTTGTCAACTTGACACACAAACACATCACCAATAAGCCTCGACCCTTACTTCCTTATTCATCCAAAAGATCTAAATAACTAAAATTCCCACAGCCTTTGCAAATTCTTACATATTAACATTTCAGTTCCTTTTATACATTTGACCTCTTTAAATTCAAAGTCTTTTAAAAATTCAGTCTCTTAACTATGGGCTCCACTAAAATAATACCTTCTTCCTTCAGGAGGAAAAATGTATCAGGGCACAGTCATAATCAAATCAAAATCAAACTCCAATTGTCCAATGTCTGGGATAAACTCATGGTTTTCTGGATTCCTCCAAGGGCTTGGGTCACTTCTCTAGCTCTGACCTTTGTAGCACACACCTTGTCTTCTAGACTCCAGATGCCTGTACTCCACAGCTGCTGCTGTTCTTGGTGGTCATCTCATGGTACTGGTATCTCCAAAACACTGCTGTCTTCTGCTGCAACTAGGCTTTACCATGGTGCCAAGCCTCACCTCCTTTGCTTGACCCCTTCAGTCCTGGGCTATTAATTGCAACTGAGGCTGCACCTTCACCAATGGCCTTAGGTGGCTGCTCGCAGTGCCCAAGCCTCAGCTGCTCTTCATGACTCCTTCATGCTTTCAAAATCAGTACCACCTGGGTGATTCTTACACATTACCAAGTCCAGGCACCACACAAGGTACAACCTTGGCTATCTCTGGAATGCAGACTCTGTGGTCTCAGAATACACTTCTCAGAAGATTTCACCTCATTGATGCTGGTCTCTTACCAATCACTGCCAATTTCCCAGCTCCAGCTAACCAGCATCAATAGTCCCAGTAATGCAATGGTTTTGCTTTAGTAGTTCTGGTATCTTGTTAATCACAGCTGATCTTCAGTCCCAGCTAACCAAAACCACAGAATCTTAAATCAAACTAGCAATGACCCTGATAAGAGTCTTTAATCTTTCTTCTGAAATTTCACAAGCCAGGCCTCCATCTACTGCACTGTTCTCAACATTATCTTCCAAGCTCCTACACAATATCCTACAAAGCTCTTAACACCGAATGGATCTTCTAGCCCAAAGTTCCAAAGTCCTTCCATAGTCCTCACCAAAACATGGTCAGGTTGTCACAGGAATACCCCACTACGCTGGTACCAATTTATCTTAGTCAGGGTTTCTATTCTTGCACAAACATCATGACCAAGATGCAAGTTGGGGAGGAAAGGGTTTATTGAGTTTACTCTTCCATGCTGCTGTTTGTTCATCACAAAAGGAAGTCAGGTCTGGAACTCAAGCAGATCAGGAAGCAGGAGCTGATGCAGGGGCCATGGAGGGATGTTCCTTACTGGCTTGCTTCTCCTGGCTTGCTCAGCCTGCTTTCTTATAGAACCCAAGACTACTAGCCCACAGATGGTACCACTCACAAGGGGCCCTCACCCCTTGATCACTAATTGAGAAAATGCCTTACTGCTGGATCTCACGGAGGTATTTTTCTCAACTGAAATTCCTTTCTCTGTGATAACTTCAGCTTGTGTCAAGTTGACACACGAACTAGGCAGTACAGGTAGATGATAGAAAGATAGATAGATAGATAGATAGATAGATAGATAGATAGATAGATAGATAGATAGACAGACAGGGAGATAGATAGCATGGTAGATTGACAGATTGATAGATAAGATTTAGGTAGGAAGAACATAAGTTTCTAGCCCAATAATTCAAATCAGAGGTGCAGGGTGCTCAAGGACATCTACAAGGTACTGTTTGAGAATCTAGAGAAACAGTCTGTGCTCCAGATCGGACCTGCCTCCTATTTTCTTACCAAACATAATATTTTAAAAACATAACCACTCATTCATACTTCTCTTGTCTGTTGTTCTATTTCATCAACATAGACGAAGTTGCAACAGAATTGATATGTCCCAGGAAGATGACAACATTTCCTATCTGTTTTTCAAGATAGTTTGCCATTCTCTGCTAGGATGACAAAAGCTTAGCCCTAATTTCCATGGGGGTAACTACCCCCTGGGAGACCCTATGATGACTTTGTACCTATGTGGGGATCATTTATGGATATCAAGGTAGAGTTGGAAAAGAGGAATAACATACAGGGGATGCTTTGCCTGGAGTCAGAGTTCAGCCTTATATTTCAAGGTTTGGGATCATAAGATATATTATTCTGTGCATTTACAAAATGAGAAGCTAGGGCCAAGATAGAAAGAGAATCAGGTTCCACAAACACCTGTTCCTGCTTCCATGCAGGGGAGGTGGCAATTTAAGACGTTATTGCTAATTCTTATTAACCAGAGCATTCAAAGAACGTTATCTTGTTCCTCCCATAACTTGTGCAGGAGTTTCAACACAGAGAAGCATTGTATTCAAAATGAAAATGTGAGAGTTAAAAGTTGCCCTTTACAAAGTTCCCAGAACATTTAGAATTCAGACTCTTAGGGAGTGCTGTTGACAGTCTTCCTTTATACACTGCCTAGACTCTAGGTCCTAGACTCTAGGTCCTAGACTCTAGTAGAACTTAGTGGTTCTCAACCTTCTTAAAGCTGAGACCCTTTAATACAGTTCCTCATGTTGTGGTGACCTCCAACCATAAAATTATTTCATTGTTATGTCATAACTTTAATGTTGCTACTATTATAAATTGTATTGTAATTTTCTGATGTCCAGGATATCTAATATGCAACCCTCAAGGCGGTCATAACCCACAGGGTGAGAACGGCTGCCCTAGTGTAACAATTCACAGGTGCAGACCTTCCCAAATTATATTCACTTTAAAAGAATTTCCACAAATGACCTTGGCATAATGCCCTTTGGGGGTCTGTGAGTGGCAGTGAACTCTGACTGCAAAGTCCTGCAGAGTTTTCTGTTCCCACCAAAAAGACAAAGACAATTTGAGGATTCAATTTGAAACTAACTCTGCTTAGCCAGACTGGAAAGAGACCTGATTGGTTGAATTTTTAAAGTGGCCAAAACCAGAACCTAGAGAGAAGGCCTTTCTCCCCAGCAGCATCCGGACCTGGGGTCTGCCAGCTTTGACCTAAAGATTCATGGTCCTTCACTCCTAGCTCCTACTGAGGAAAAGAGTCTTTTCTTTTTTATTTCACAAATTTCCTGTTTCCCAGTCTATTACAGAGAAAAGAAAGTTACATAGTAATAGAGAATGTCTTTAAAAGTCCAGAAAATTATAACTGGCTTTGAGTGTCCAGAGCAGTTGCATAACCTTAACACAGATTTGGCTTGGTATAGTAATTCATCTGCCAACAGTGTAGAACAGCCTCCTGATGGAGTGGTGCCCTTCCTGCCCTGCCCTGAGTCTGCCCACCCAATCATATCCCGATATGCAAATGACCCTTAGTGCATACAGATAAAAAGGAACAAGGGCTCTTTCAGAATCAACTTGCTGAGCCTGCCAACAGTGTTCCAGGAGGCAAACCAGCAATGTCTTCCCCAGCACAACCTGCAGTCCCTGCCCGGCTGGCCGACTTGAAGATTCAACATACCAAGGTAAGTCACTTGTGACCTGGGCTTTTCCCTGGGCCTGGTTAAAGCCCAGGTGAATTGAAGCCTCTGTAAGAGCTCTTTGCAAACATGAAGACAAAAAGCTTACAAAGTTAGTGGCCTGATTAAGTAGTGGATTTTAAAGCATATCAGAGAAATTCTTATAAGTTTATCTCTTGACACATGTCCAAGGGAAGGATTTTCTTCTGTATTCAAGGTTCTTGTGCCAGAGTGCAGTGAACCATAGTGAGCAGTTCTATTAACTCTGTGCAGTGGGCACTCTGTGCAGTGGGCACTCTGTGCAGTGGGCAATTATGGAAAGGCAGACAAACAGGGGAACTTACTAGAAGGGGCCAGAGATCTGCAATGGTCTCTCTCTCTCTCTCTCTCTCTCTCTCTCTCTCTCTCTCTCTCCCTCTCTCTCCTTCTCTCTCTCTCTCTCTCTCTCTCTCTCCCTCTCTCTCCTTTTCTCTCTCTCTCTCTCTCTCTCTCTCTCTCTCTCTCTCCCTCTCTCTCTTTCTCTCTCTCCCCCTCTCTCCCCTCCTCTTGCTCTCTCACTCTCTTACTCCCTCGCTCTCTCGCTCTCTTGCTCTCTCACTCTTGCTCTCACCCTAGCCCTCATCCTCCCTCTCCCCCTCCCCCCTTTCTGTCTCCCACTCCCACCAAGAAACGCATACATAACCAGGATAATATGACCATATGTTTGAAGGCACAGTGGTAAGGTTGGAGGACTTAGCTCTGAACATTGAAAGGAGGCTGTTGCCAAAACTCTCAAACAGACTTGAGTTATTTTACCTTTTTTGAGATATAAACTGTACTTGTTTATTTCTCCAGGCAATTTTGCTGTTTTTGGAGAACCCATGTCATTGTTAATTGATAAGCTGTTGGAGACACAAGAGCAGGAGCCTGACCCAAACTTTTTAAATCTGCAGCCTAGGGGAAGAGGGTGAAGGGGGAGGGTAGCACCCCTGCTGTTCTTTCTGTCACTGAAGAGGAACACAGGGCCACAAGGAGCCATGTGACAGGCAGGGTACATTTCAGGGAAGGAATTACAAAGTACAGAATGTTGGGAGGGAAAAAAAAACTGTTAAGAAACACATTCTCAGAAAAAAAAAAAAAAAGGAAAGAAGAGAAAGTTATGCTTTCTTTTTTGAATAACTCAGAAAGTAATCAGACTCAGCACCCTACAAACATGATCTAATCTTCTGCGTTAGGGTGGGGTTTTGGGGGAAGGAAAAGCACAGCACAGCACTGAAGAACTATTTGTTCCACTTATCACTGAAGTTTGGCTTAGGATGAACCCAGTTTCCTCTTTTGAACCAGTTCAACTGTAATGTTAAGTCTCCATCCAGGGCAGGGAGTCTATTCTCCTGACGAGAAGTGTTTTGTTTTTTGTTTTTCCTACTCTAACAGTGTTTGGTGTACTGGGAATGGAACAGACAAGCAGATTAATAACAAAAAGAAAAAGAAAAACATCTATAGTCAGAGAGTTGTATAATCTTATCCTTGAAGAGTATTTTGTCATCAAACAAAGCAAGCCATTGAAGCATCATCTTTTCAGGGCTCATTTTCTAGTCCAGTTCCTCCTTCCTATGGTAGATGACATGGAGTTTAAGAACTATTTTTTAAAAAGAAAATACAAAAGCTTTTGTATTTGAAGCCTCTAAAATCTCATAAATCCAAGTGTACCTGGCAATCCAGGCCTTCCCCTTAGGGGCTGAGAGGAAACACTAGAGGGACCCTTCATCCCCACTTCCAAGCATCTGCATGAGCAGCTCCTTCCAAAGCTTATGGGACCCCTTGTCCACTCTATCACCTCTAGCTGTCTCTGCTTCTTTACTGTTCATATAGAAAAATAGAGAGTCTCATTTCCTGAGGAGGTATAAACACTCTTCTAATTTAATTGGTATCTTAGTTAGGGTCTTCATTGCTTTGAAGAGACACCAGGTTTAGGGAAACTTTTATAAAGGACAGCATTTAATTGGGGCTAGTGAAAGGTTCAGAGGTTCAGCCCATTATCATAAAGGCAGGAGCATGGCAGCATCCAGGCAGGCATGGTGCTGGAGGAGCTGAGAGTTCTACATCTTGTTCCAATGACAAAGAGGAGAAAACTCACAAAGCTCACCCCTACAGTGACACACTTCCTCCAACAAATACAGTGACACACAATCTTCAACAAAGCCACACCTCCTATAGTGTCACTCCCTGGGCCAAGTATATTCAAACCACCACAATTGGTAAGAAGCAGTTGAGGCAGAGTTTGGCTCTTGAGAAAT
>JAPYYD010004352.1:0-13189 GCA_028551405.1 Uromys caudimaculatus | reverse complement strand
ACTTTGGAGATACTTCACACCACCAGAGAGAATTATGGATTTAAATTCAGGACCAGCCAGACCAAAAAGTTCTGGATTAGAGATGCTATGGTGGAACAGTCTGAGCAGTGGGGGAACACAAATTTCATCTCAGCACTTGGGAGGCAAAGCCAGGCAAATCTCTGTGGGGTTCTGGCCAGTGTGGTCTATAAAGCAAGTTTCAGGACAGCCAGTGATATAGGTAGTTCAGTAAAGACCTTGTCTCAAAGAACAAAGAAAGAAAAACATCTGAGGGTGCTCAAACTGGTAAAATGAGTTCTCTATCCACATCAGTAGTGATCTAGCCCTCACACTTCCCTGTGTGGGCAGAAGGACTTCCTAAGTTTCTTGTCATTAATGGTATATATTTCCCTGTTTCCCTAGTCTCATTCTTTAAATGAAGACACAATGAATATCTCCTCCCCACCCACCCTCGAGAAGCTGGCAAGACAGAGCCTACTCAGGGAGGAGACATTGGCCATTTCTGTTCTCAAGTACCTGCCCAATAGAATGTTCCCAGTGCTGTTTGAGGAGGCCTTCATTGATGGACATACAAAGATCTTGACTGCCATGATACCTGAGTGGCCATTCACATACCTTTCTGTAGGAAAGAAGATAAAGAGGCTCAACCTGGACAATTTGAAGGCTGTCCTTGAGGGGCTAGATATCCTGCTTGCACAGAAGGTTCGCTCCAGGTAGGCAAGATCAGCAGGGGTGGAGGAAGGTTCTCTGAGTGCTGGGAAAGATCAACTAGGGACAGAGAATATTTAGTCAACAGTGGATCAGAGCTTCTGATCTTCAATTCTTTCTTCACCCCATAGTCAGGACTGTTCTCCACTTGGTGTAGAAGCTCAGAGTGATGTAGAGGCCTGGGCTCAGTCTCAGCTATCTGGGCAAATAATGGCTAAGGTAGAAGATAGAAAGAGTAGACACACCCAGTTAGGGATGGGCCTTTTCCTGCATCCCTCAAAGGTACAAGTGAAATGAGGTTGGGATGAAGGGGTCTGGAATGAAAGGAAGTAAGACAGGGCTAAAGATGCACTTCTTGGAAAGAATACTATTCATTTACTCAGCATGAGGCTCGGGGTTTGATTCTAAGCACAGGAAAAAGTAAAGTTTTAGAAGAAACAGCTAAATTGTGAGATCTGGAAGAGGATCAGACTTTAAAATGTGTCTTCTCTTACCTTCTGAAAAATACTGATTTCTCCCACAGTAGGTGCAAACTCAGAGAGATCAATTGGCAGGATGAATGCCATGAATTGTATGGGATATGGGCTGGATTTGATGAAGATGACGGCTTTCCAGAGTTCATGACACAGAAGCAGCCAGTGAAGTACAGTCCTGACTGTGGAGTGAAGAAAGAATTGAAGGTGAAAACTCAACTCCATCTCAAACAGAGCAGCTTTGATGAATCTACCACGTACTTGATGCAATGGGCCCAGCAGAGAAAAGATTCCATTCATCTATGCTGTAGAAGGCTGAAGATTCAGGACTCAACCAAAGACACATTCGTAGAAATCTTCAAAATTGTGCATACAGACTGTATAAATGAGCTGACGTTATATAGTGTTGGCGTGGAAGATTTGGATTTTCTTATTCCCTACCTGAGACAGATGAATAATCTTCTGAAACTCAGTCTATATTACATCCTAGATACCTTCACTGTGGGTGATTCTGAAGAGCTTGATGAAGAGAAAGCAGTCATGTTTATTTCTCAACTTCCAACATTCCACTATCTCCAGGAACTCTATGTATGTGGAGTTCCTTTTATATATGGCAACCTGAAAGAATGCCTCGGGTAAGAAAGAATTGAGAGGGTAGAGTAGACCAGAAAAAAATATATCTCTTTTCTTTGCTTTTCTCTTTCCTTTGTGTTGTATGGGTTTTGTATGGCTTTGTTTTGTTTGCAAGTTTGGGAGTCCATAATGTTCTGGCCACCATAAACCTAGCAATGCTAGAGACATAGCATATCAAAACAGATGAGCACTGTGATAAGATAAGTATGACCAGGCATAGAAGCATGGTTCTTATTGCTCTTGTGTGAAATGAGTCCAGAAACAGGTTGAGTAGATGGGAAATGTACAACACTGGGTTTCAAGGTGAAGGAAGTATAATGGACCTTGGAGGAACAAAACCTCTAATAACTCTTGAAAACAACACTAGTCGTTGTTAAGTTTTGTTTGGCATGGGGAGTCCTTCCTACATCCACCATTTTGGGCTGATATATCCATTGCTGTGGCTTCCAGCCATGCACTGAACCATGCCTCTGCTGATATCTATAGTCCTCAGACTAGAATGCCGTGAGTTGTATGAAAAGACAAAATAAGTCCATGTCCTGGGGTTGATGTAAATATATTCAGAAGGCGTTTGGGAGAAGGTGGCATCTGCTTAGCTGCCAATCCAATCAACCATCTTCAACAACATTTGCCAGAAAGCAATCATTTCTTCTCTCCCCAGGTGTCTGAAGAAGCCCTTGAAGACACTTTGCATCTCTGACTGTGACCTCTCACAGTCTGACTTGGACTACCTGCCCTATTGCCTGAATATTTTTGAGCTCAAATGTCTGAAACTTATTGATATGTATTTATGTGACTTATTCCTTGAGCCCCTTGGGTTTCTCCTTGAGAGAGTTAGACATACCCTGAAATGCCTAGTATTGAAGTCATGTGATATGGGGGTATCTCATTTCAATGTCCTGCTGCCTGCCCTAAGCCAGTGTTCTCACCTCACAGAACTCAATTTCTGTAATAATTATCTCTCTCTGCCTTTCCTGAAACAACTTCTGCTCCAGACAAGCAGGCTGAGTCAGCTAACTCATGAGCTGTACCCTGCCCCTCTGGAGTGCTATAACGAGGATATAATACTACCACACAGATTAGAACATTTTTGTCCTGAGCTTTTGAATATACTCAGGGCTGAAAGACAGACCATGGAGATCACCTTTGCTACAACTCAATGCTTAAACTGTGGTGGGGCCTATGTTTATGATCTAGAGACCCAACGTTGCCGTTTTGAAAGAGCTCTAATGTAAGGGTGATTGTGGAACAGAGAAATGGAAGCTTAGTATTGGGGATTAATGAAATCTTAACTGTATGTACTTTACTGAAAGGGGCATGGATATGTCAATCACCTAGAGCTCAGAGAAACACTAGAAAGCAAGATCTTCCTCTGAGCAGGTGAATGAATGTTGCATCAGCAGAAAGTATCAAGCACTCTTCTCCTCTAGGATTATTGTAATTAGAGTGTGTTACAATAGAGACAGCTTTCCATGAAGAGATTGTCCCCTCTGTTGACTGCATACAATAAATGTGTTGACTTTCTGGGTTGCTGGTATGTCTCTATTAGAACACACAGCCTAATCATTCCCAGCATTTCTGTACCTGTGTCTGGTTTCTTCATTCCTCATCACCATTATTAGGTCAATCTCAGATTTGTGCAGCTCCTTGCATCTCAGGAATAGGTCACATAAATGGGACCCAAAGCACAGGGCTTCACCAAGTGCTCAATTTTTGGGAAACAAATTAGTATATAGTCCATTCAGATCACAAAAACTGAGTAAGATATGAAGAACAATCAGATGAGGGGACAGATTTCTTCAGCAGTCAAGTAAATGAGGATCAAGTGACTACCAAGGTAGGCACAATTTAGGAACCATGTCCTTGTATTTAAACTTTTCTGGAAGATATTATTTGCAACATGTGAACACTCAGAGACCTGGTATCAAAATGAGAAGGACATGATGTGACCTTAAGCTAACTAATTCTTCATACTTCCAGAACAGTTTATATGTCAGCTAAGAAGAGCTTCACTTAGGCAGAGAAATATGTTCTAATACCAGCTCCTGGCTCCCTGTGACAGGTCCTCACTGGGGCTCCCAACCTTCATGTGTAGTGCAGCTTCTTTATGATATTGAGGGGACTCACAGCAGGCTGTGGAGAAGAGGATGTTCTCTATGGAACTTATGACAGTCTCATTACTTTAGTTCATCTCTTTAACCTCCAGGCTGGTCACTGTGTCTGGAGATAATGCCCAGGGACTCTGCCTCACTTTCTTGTTATGGGTCTTTTTTTTCCCTCTGTAGAGTTCCAGGAGAGCTGAAATTAAATACATGTACCTTCATGCCAGACTCTTTAAAAAAAATATACCAGGATGCTCTTTATGAGATTCTATGAATATCCTGAGACAATTTAAAACCATGAGTTTCCTGAAGGATGCCCACAGAGAATGAAAGATGTTTCTGTTTGGAGCCAGGAATAAACTATTATGTAGGTATCCTCAAAGTCAGCCCAAGACACCTCAGACCAAGTTCTCAGCACAAAGGAGATCTATGTACCTCAGAGGGAAAAGGGGCATGGGATAAGAGAGGATGACAGGATGTAGACAAAGGAAAAGGGGAAAGAAGAAGGGAGAGGTTAAAGTACTGTTTGTCCTTGGGAGCAGGGCAGGAGCAAAGGACTACCTCTGGATAGAAAAGAGACAGAATACCTAGCCTACAGGCCAAAAGCATGTTATACAGGAAAAGGTAAACCCCGTGCAAGAATCAGATATTTAATTTTAATTGGGGTGGATAATTATGTAAACCAAAGGGGCTTTTGATTGCTGGACTTGAGAGCTCTGCCTTGGTAGTGAGCCTCAAGGAGAGAAAGTGTTCAAATAAAGGAATGGACCTTTGGGGCTACCTTTAGAAATGTAATCTAATGGCTTTCAGCAAGGCACAAGGATGGGGAGCATGGACCAGGGCTGCAAGGGCCATGTATGCTGTCGTCAGGCTGGCTACAGTCCCATCACTGAGGCAGGATTTGTGAGTAGGAGTTTCAAATGAATCTACAGATCAAGACCATGTATCAAAACATCAAAAACAAAAAGAAATAACTTCCCCCCCAAACAAAGCACCTCACTCATAGCACCTAACTCAAGTTACTAATACATGACTAAATCAACAAGCAAGACTCCACTGTGGAGAATAATACACTGAATGAGCTCTGACATCTCAGGTTAGTGTGATTTTTGTTTGGCTTTCAAAGAGGGAACTCCAACAATGGACATAATGAAAATAATTCCATCAGTTTGGGACACAAACAACTAATCAGAAGGCAAGTTTTAGTTGTAATGTGGAGCAGAGAGGCAGAGTGGTGAGGGTTTAATGAGCTTGGTTTTCAGCTTTCATGCACCTTGCACTCTGTTAAAGCCTAAAATAATGAAAGTGGGATTTTTGAAAAAATTTGCTACTTTCAATAGAGAGATGGGTTCAAAGGTATTTTTGTCTTTCTTGTTTGTTTTGTTTTGTTTTGTTTTGTTTTTAGAGAAATAATGTGAAATACTCTAAAAATTAGATTGGTAGTTCTTTACACATACATGCAAGAAAAGGAAGGTATTTTCAATTACAAAACACTCAAGGATAAACATGGATATGTTTATATATAACCTGACTAGTAATAAAAATCTCTGTCAAAGAAAAAAAAAAAGAATGGAAGTTGATCAGATGGATTTGAAATTGTTTTACTGACTAGATGTGGTATCAAATGCCGTTAGTCCCATTACGCTGCAGGAAGAAGCATGGAGATTTGAATGGTTTGAGGGCCCTCCTGATCTAAGAAGTGAGGTCTAGCCAGATCTATTTTAGTGAGGCCTTTTTTCAAATGAGGACAACAACAATAACAACAACAACAATAACAACAACAACAGCGAAAATACAAAAAAAAAAAAACTGCATGTACAATCAAAACCAATGTCTTCAACCAGTTCTTCTTAAGAGACTCTGAATTTGTGCTCTTCTGTCCCATCTCCTGTCTAATGATTCTGGATCTGATCAAGTATCCCAGTGGAGGAAGGTGATCTACAGGCAGTGAGGGCTGAGAAGAACCTAACCCAGAACCAGGCAGTGAGTCTCAGCTTCTCTACTCCCAGAGATTCTCTGATTCAGAAACAGTAAGACACCTTTCTCTCATAAATATCCCTTTAGGAACTACCTGCAAACCGAAAACTCATCTTATTGGATGCCTAAGTCCTACCTACCAAATAATAAATATATTTTGGTTACTGTATAGGTGGATGATGTTTTCTCTATGAAAAACAAAATACCTGAGACTTGCTTGAACATCAATAGCGAATTCATTAAATCACTGCAACACTGTTTTATTTCATTAGTTGCTACTTGTTTTCTTAGTCTTAGATGGATCTTTGACACAGGGTCTTTTTCTATGGCTTAGACTGATTTCAAACACCAATTCTCAGCAATCCTACTACCTCAACATTCTTCCTAGCATGATGACCGTTTAGAGCCAACGCACTTAGCTGAGTTTTATATGCCTAGGTCCCACATAATTCTGAGATTAAGTTAAGTTGGTGCTACTTTAGGGACATCTACACCAAACCTCCTAAAAAAAATCATCCAAGAACCTTGTGGAAACATCTTGTTTCAAATGAGAAATCTGTTCTGAAATATATAATGCCTAAGTTGGGAGCTCTGTCAGTCATCTGCTATGTTAGCTACACAAAAGCCTGAGGCAGGAGGATGACTTGTATCCATTAATGTTAGGCAATGGTTCAAGATATGTAGCAGAGTAGGAAGCGTCTTTGAAAAACAATTACAAACTCAAGGGTCACTTTCTCCAGCATTGCATCAAATGGATATGGTTACATATGCCTACCATCACAGAATTCAAGATTTTGTGGCATGAGGATCAGAAATTCAAGCACAAGTTTGGCTCACTAGCAAGTTGCAGCCATCCTGGGCTTTCCATAACTATTTCTCAAAACAATTTTAAAACTGTGTTATGAAGAGAGACAGGATCCATGGACCTCTGCCAGAAAGGGCTGTCTCAGAAAATTCTAGACCAGCACAATAGATATAGTTAAAGAAATCAAGAATGGGAGCAGAGCCAAGCATAGTCACATATAACTTTAATATCAGAATTTGGGAGGCAGAGTCAGATAGATCTCTGTGAATTTGAGGCCAGACTATAATGCATAAAAAGTTACAGCACAGTCAGAGATTCATGGGGATTACAGAAAAAAAGCCTGGGCTTTAATCCAGAATGATGACATGAGTGTCACTAAGGTTATTATCATTTCATTATGTTTAGCTTCTGCAAACAAACAAAACACCAGGAAGAAAGACAAACAAATAATTAGCCAATCACTAGTGAGCACACTTTTAATTGCCGTGTTCAAACAGGAATAACAAATGCATCTCGCTATTTTGGAGGACATCCAGGTCTACATAACAACTTCCAGGCCATTCATTTCTACATATTGAGAACATTTCTTCATCAACTTTTCAGGGCTGGACTGAAAGCTTAGGTGTTTAGGACAAAGTGTGTACTTTCAGAGGACCAACGTTCAATTTCCAGCAACCTCTGTGCACCACCTCCTATTGAAGCACATACAACAGCTCTAAATTACACCCTGTCCCTTTGGCTCCATATTCAGGACAACACAATGGCTGCTTTCCTGGCGATGATGCTGGCACCAGCAACCCCATGTAAAACCTTGACTTCTGTCGGTCTATTCCCGTTAAAGTAGATCCAACAGGTCCAAATTCTTTCCTACACTGCTCTCCCTATTCTGGATCATATCTTTGTCAGAAGACTTCTGCTTTCCCATGGGCCAAGCAGTTCTAGGGACACCATACACAACATGGGAACCCAAAACCCTTGAAGATATACAACCCAGAAAAACTCCAGGGAAGACACCATATTGGTCTTGAAGAAACACTGATCACCTGAAGTCAAGAAGATCAAAGAAGACACGGAAACCAAAGGGAAACAATCCTCAAAACAACCATCGAACAAAGATGAACTCAGAAATCAGCATGTAAACAAATAGTAACCCCAAATCCGGATATATGGAGGCCAATGTAAGAACCCAATCAACAACAGCCAGTGCAGTTGTGTACCACTGGAGCTCAGCTATCATATTACAGCCAGCACTGAGTATTCTAAAGAGATGTAGCACGGAGATAAGATCTTAAAGTTAATATTATGAACATGATAAAGGCCTTTAAAGATGGAATGAATGAATCCCTTAAAGAAATCCAGGAAAATACAAGGTGTGGAGGAAATAAAGAAAATTAATTTAAAATTGAAAAATGGAAATAAAAGAAAAGAAGAAATCACAAACCAGGAATAGACCATCTAGCTCAGCAGCAAAAACTACAGATGAAAGCGATAGTAACCGAAGAGATGGACTAGAGAATCTCAGGAGTAAAAGATATGAAAGAAGAAACAGATACAGTGTTTATAGAAAAGTTCCTGACACAAAATATCCAGGAAATTTAGACACTATGAAAAGATGAAATCTAAGAATAATAGGCATGGAAGAAAGAAAATATTCTCAGCTCAATTGGCCAGAAAATATTTTCAACAAGTTCATAGAAGAAAATGTCCATAATTTGAAATAAATGTCGGCGGAGGATACAACATCTCCTGCAACACCAGGAATAACTGGGACCAGTGGTATCTAGGGATCCAGGAATGCCACCGGAGCAGTGGCACGGGCTCATTCTGGTCTGGGCTGGTGCCCTGAGCAGACCTGGGGCACTAACTCCTTAGAGAATCCCACAACACCCAGAGGAAGCTCTATTCCCAGGCACTCTAACATGCCCAGGATCACAGGCTCAAAGGATCCCAGGAGGTTGGTCACACCAGGATCTCAAGGTAGCAGAGGCAGCTAGACTCCCAGGAGCTCTGTCAAACCCAGAATCTCAGGATCACAGGTGCCCAAAAACAGGATCTGAGAGAGACCTGATCTTTGAGGAGTTCTGACACAACCAGGATCAGAGGAATGACAGGCTCCAGTCACATAAAGGTAGGGCAGGTAGCACTAGAGATAACCAGATGGCAGGAGGCAAACACAAGAACATAAGCCAGAGAAACCAAGGTTACCTGGCATCATCAGAAAACAGTTCTCCCACCATAGCAAATCCTGGATACATCATCACACTAGAATAGCAAGATTTGGATCTAAAATCACTTCTCATGATGATGATAGAGGACTTTAAAAGGACATAAATAATTCCCTTAAACCAATACAGGAGAACACAGGTAAAGAGGTAGAAGCTTTTAAACAGGAAACTCTAAAATCCCTTAAATAATTACAGGAAAACACAAGCAAACAGCTAAAGGAATTGAAGAAAGCCATCCAGGATCTAAAACTGGAAACCAAAACAATAAAGATATCACAAAAGGTGACAACCCAAGAGATTGAAAATCTAGGAAAGAGTCATAGATACAACCATCATGCCCAGAGATAGAATACAAGAGATAGAAAAGAGAATCTCAGGTGCAGAAGATACCATAGAAAACATTGACACAACAGTCATAGAAAATGCAAAATACAAAAGCTCCTAACACAAAACATCCAGGAAATCCATGACACAATGAGCAGAACAAACGTGAGGATAATAGGTATAGAAGAGAGTGAAGATTCCTAAATTAAAGGACCAATAAATATCTTCAACAAAATTATATAATAAAACTTACCTAACATAAAGAAAGAGAAGCCCATGAATATTCAAGAAGCCTACAGAACTACAAATAGACTAGACCAAAAATGAAATTCACCTCATCACATAATAATCACAACACCAAATACACACAGAAGAAAAAAAAAGAAATATTATTAAAAGCAGAAAGGGAAAAAGATCAGGTAACATATGAAGTCAGATCTACCAGGATTACACCAGACTTCTCACCAGAGACTATAAAAGCCAGAAAATCCTGAGCAGATGTCATACAGACCCTAAGGGAACACAAATGCCAGCCCAGGCTGCTATTCCCAGCAAAACTCTCAATTACAATACATGGAAAAATCAGGATATTTCATGACAAAAACAAATTTATACAACATATTACTACAAATCCATCCCTACAAAGGATAATAGATGGAAAACTCCAACACAAGGAAGGAAACTACACCTTAGAAAAAGTGAGAATGTAATCTTCTTTCAACAAACCCAAAAGAGGATAATCACATAAATATAATTTCACCTCTAACAACAAAAATAACAGGAAACAGCAATCACTATTCCTAAATATCTCGTGACATCAGTGGTCTCAATTTCCCAATAAAGATATAGCCTGAAAGACTAGATAAGTAAACAGAACCCAGCATTTTGCTGCATACAGAAATGAACCTCAGTGACAAAGACAGACACTACCTCCAAGTAAAAGACTGGAAAAAAAATTCCAAGCAAATGGTCCTAAGAAACAAACATAATTCCATCTCTACCAACAAAAATAACAGGAAGCAACAATCATTTTCCTTAATATCTCTTAAAGTCAATGGACTCAATTCCCCAATAAAAAGACATTCAATATTTAGGGATGGAGGATTTCGTTAGGAACATGTTTTTGAGGTACACTTATCCTGTTTCCACTGGTTGGGTTATTCATCTATGGTGGGGTGACATGCCTAGTATTAATGGCTCAACTTGCCAACTAGGATGTCAGTTACTCAAACACATGTCTCTTTCTAACATGATGGATGACACAAAGGGAAGTCTTGGAAATGTAAACTTTATTTGACCCCTATTAAAAAGTAAGTTCTATTCAAAATGGCTCCAATTCAATTTATTCTTCCCTTTCATAGTCATATTCTGTCTCAAAATTTATATATATATATATATATATATATATATATATATATATATATATATATATATATATATATATTAGATATCAACAACCCAAATAACCCAGTTAAAAAATGGGGTACAAATGTAAATAGAGAAATCTCAAGAGGAAATTTTCAAATGGCAAAAAACATTTAAAGAGATCCTCAACATCCACTTCAGGGAAATACAAATCAAAACTATTTTGATATTTCATTTCACTCCTGTCAGAATGACTAAGAAAAAATACAAGTGACAGATCATGCTGGTGAGGATGTTGAAAGACATGAACCCTTTTCCTTTGCCAGTAAGAATGCAAACACGTACAGCCCCTATTCAAACAATATTAAGATTTTCAGAAAATTAGGATTTAACATCAAGACACAGCTATATGACTCTTGGGCATATATCCAAAAGACATTTCATAATATCACAACAACACTTGTCGAACTATGTTCTTGCCTGCTTCCTAATACCAAGAAGCTGGAAACAACATAGGTACACCTCAAATAATGACTGGAAAAAATTTACCCAATAAAGTATTAATTTTCAGCTGATAAAAAATATCAGCATATTTGCAGCCAAATGAATACAACTAGAAAAAATCATCTTGGGTTACCTCAAGGTAACCCAGACACAGAAAGACAAATACATTATGTAGTCACTTATAATTGACTATTGCCTGTTAAGTAATTAATAACCACACCAAATCCACACACTCAGAGATGCTAAATAACATAGAGGGCTCTTGATAGGGGAAGCACTTGTATCTCTCTGGGAACAGGAAATAGGATAGTATTTTACAGGTGGACTAATGTGGGTACTGATGGAAACAGCATGGATCAAGTAGCAGACAGAAATACACAGAGAGAGGGAAAAGATGGAGGGGAGGGGTATGGGAATGGAAAGAGGAAGACAGGAAAAAGGGGAGAGGGAGAAGGGGAGAGGGAGGGGGAGAAACAGAGAGAGAGAGAGGGAGAAGGAGAGAAGGGGAGGGAGAGGGAGAGAGGGAGAGTGGCAGGAAGATGGGGAGAGCACGAGAGGGAGAGGGAGAGAGAGAGTACTGCTACAGAAGACAAGAACTGAGTATCTTTTGGCAGCAATTTGAAAACCTAGTGCAGTGGAATCTTCTTAGAGTCTGTGAAAATGACTCTAACAGGATATCTAGTAATGGAGCATAAGGGGAATGAACCAGCCATCCTCTGTGACCAGGCAAAGTGTCCAATGATGAAACTTGGATAAGAAGCTGGCCACAAATCTTTGACCTGTGACCTGACGTGCCTGCAAGATGATTTGGGACAATAGTGATTCATATATTGTGGGAGTATCCAATAAAAAAACTAGTATAATTTGAGGCCCAGGCCATGAGAGGGAGCTCATGGTCTACACTGCCTAGATGGCCAGAAATTGGAAGGTAGATATCCCAGAAACATGGTGTAGGAGAAAACATGCTGAAGCAGGAAGAGAAAGGCATTGAAATAATTTCTAATGACATTCTGCTTTGTGTAGACCTGTCCCCAACCCAACTGTCATTAGAAAGGCTTCCTCCCAAAGTTGATGGGAACAGATGCAGAAACCAACCCTCAAATATTAGGAGAACTTTGGGAATCCAACAGAAGTGGGGAAGGAGGCAGAGGGGTCAAGGTCACCAGAACATGGCACAGAGAATCAACTAAGCAGGGCTCATAAGTGCTTCCACAGACTGAAGTGACAACATCAGAGCCTGCATCAGTCTCCATGACATCCTCTGCATATAGGCTGTGGTCTTTGTTTGTTTTTTTAAATTGGACTTCTAAGATCAGGAGTAAGTCACTTCTTCTCCTACTGGCTGGCCTTCCCCAGCCCTGATATGAGATTTTTTTTCTTCACTCCCTGCATCTTTTTATGCCTTCTGTGGCCAGATAAGGATATCATATCTCCTGGAGCTAGAGTAACAGGCAGCTGTGAATCACCTGACATGGGTGCTGAGAACCAAAGTTGAGTCTTCTATAAGGACTATCTATGTATTAAACACTGAGATATTTCCTCAAGTCCCTCAACCTGTGCTTCTCATCCTGTGGGAATGAATTTTTCACAGGATTCACCATCTGAAAACACTTACTTACATTATGATTCATAAGAGTAGCAAAATTAAAGGTCTGAAGAAGAAATGTTGTTATGGTTTGGGGTCACTACAGCAGGAGGGACTACTGGATTGTAGAGTCCCAGTATCAGAAAGGAATGTGATGTGCCACAATCCTAAACATTTTTATACCAATAGATTAGTTTTGCTCTGAACCTTGATCAGAAATTTCTCTTTGAAGTGGGCTTCAGTTAATATGAGACTCAACTGATCCAATTACTCATCACTAAATGGCATTACTTCAGCACACAACTGCCCTTAAGAAACATCACATCAGATAATTATCAGACCTAGAAGGTAGGGGAGAGTGCTGTGAAATACATTCCCATGGCTCTTGTAGTTATGGTCAGTTACAGGAGATCAAGCCAGTGAAATTCCACACAGATAGAGGAGGAGCCGGTGAGCCCTACCCTTAGTGGAAGAACCACCGGCATGAT